>JASDQU010103573.1:221026-233302 GCA_032191745.1 Picea mariana | reverse complement strand
CTCCTCCAAGGCCTTGCATCAATCATTAAGGTCTTCAAAATACACAATAATGAAACCTTGATAATATGAATGGACTAATAATGCTATGGTATATGTGGATTTAATCCACTTCATGAGAACAAAGGATGATGACCATAGCTCATTAAATTTGCATATGGTGGTGATGGAAACTACAAATGAAATCATTATTCGCTAACTATTGCATCTTTAAAACTGAATTGGATTTGGATTTATCCATAATGAAATCTCTTGAGGAGGAGGTTGAAGGGGAAGAGGAATTATTCTAGAAAACCCTATTTGAAATAACAAGGCTCTAAAGAGAGTGTGTTATGTGTTGGTGCACCTCTATGTCAATACAGTAGCAATTGTACCATGGAATCCTTGCTAAGGCCATAATCTTATAGTATACAATCAACATTTAACTAGTAGTTACTTGTGAAGAGCATGCATTTCCAATGGAAGGGAACCAACCCCCCTCCAAACCCCCCTTTAATTTGCATTTAATTTTGTAAATAAACAATAAAATTCTAAGTGATCATTAGAAAAATAACAATCCTCCCTACCAGTGACCTCACGGAGATGGAAAATGATTATGTAGAGCCAAATTCTGGTTTAGTCTTTTTGTGAAAAAATTAGCAAATATGTAGTTCATCCAACCATTTGATAACCCTATGTGATGCGTATACAACTTATTTCCCTTCTATAATGTCTCCTACAATGCCCTCCAGGGTGATACCAATCAACACCAACAAGAACAGAGGTGGAAAGAACACCTTGGTCACTAAATTCCATGACATTGAAATCTATGTTAGATCTAAAGTGGATCCAAAACCAACCCAAATACCAAAAATATATAAATGCCTAAGAATAGGTACCAAAGAGAAGAAATAATTTGCATTTGGTCATTCAAAAATTATAGTACATAACCTTAGGCAGTTCAAAAAAGTACATCCCCTTATAGGATGTTAAATTCCCATACATGTGGAAATGTTTACCAAAGCAACATCATGTCTAATTGTTGTAGGACTTTGAAACAACTTCAACACATGCAGGCATACTGGTGTCAGGCGAGTCAACACCCATTCTTGTTTTTAGAAGATACTCTCCCTCATATCATTCAACATTGAAGAGAAAACACATAGTTTTGGCATGCTTGGTTGCTAAAATTTCTTTCCAAGATACCTCCAACTATACATCATCAACAAATTCACTATTGTTACCATCATACAATGCGGACATAGAGTTGGTGTACCAATTGATAGGGAATCAAAGCATTCTCTAAGCATTTCCTCAAGTATCTTTTCATCATTTAATGTTGAAGAAATAATAGGCTTCTAGGACACAATATGTGTCATGACCCTAGGGCTTTTTCCAAAAATAATTATCAAGACTAGGTTCCCTAAGGCATGCAACACTACCTTACTTTGGCCATAGATGTTTGACCAACATGCACCTACTTGCAACCAAGATATGCCTCTTCACTTAGAGTCTACCCATAACTACACTCTAAGCTACAAATGTTAGCACTTATACAAGTTCATTGACACAAGGTTTGGTGTCCAACTATGGCCTTAAAACATCCATGTTGTAGGAAATTTCCCCTGCGGACAGGTGAATATCCTCTTGGATTCTAGACCCCTATTACCAAGACAAAAAGATGCTAACATTGGACACTAACATTCCTTTAAATGTAGTTAAACTAGTCAAAGGGAAAAGAGGAAGAAAGCATGATGTACCCTTTCTTGAAGTTTGTCCTCGCTTAATCCAGGCTCAACTTGATCTTCTAGCTCCTTAACAATATCTGTAATCTAATAGACAACAAAGACAATGCAGACTTCCTACTCTACCAAGATTAGTTTAAACTAAATTTATCAATAAGAAACAAGTATATGAAACCATACACAAACTTAAAGGAAATAGGCCAAGCATATATTAATGAGAACATTACAAGGTACTTACAATATGTAGATGTCATTGCAACAACCTCTCCAAGTCCTCCTTGTCCAACCCCCTGCTTGAAAGATCCACGATCAAAATGACAATACTTTTTGTTGATTATTCTCTCTCCTTTCACCATGAGAATTCCTCCTTTTATAGGCTTTGAGAGGCTCAACCACCTTAGTTATATTTTGAATAAGTTGAGGATATGACTCCATCAGTTGTGGCATCTCCCTTAGATGCAGCCTAAAGCTTGGATTTGATCCAAACCAACTCAGATCATCTCTAGTTGTCTTTAGAGATAAGGGGGATTTCTTCCCATGATTCTCTCAACCAATCAACGCTCCCTCAAAACTAGCAACAAAGAACTGCAACGCTCCCTGCTAGATGGACAAGGAGCATTAGCGCTCCCTGCATATGAGCAAGGGAGCATTGATCTTCCAAAATTTCATTAATATGACCATTTCTCAAGGAAAAACATTTTTCTTAGCTTGTCAAATTATGTGGTTTCCCCTTCCAACATGTCTTATAGGATGTATCAAGTGTTCCCATGGTGTTGTTCGCAATGCAACATATGCAGAACGAAAATGTGACATTTACGACACCTGCGACAAAAGTGTAACACTTGCGACACTTGCGACAATGATAATGCGACATTATCGAAGTGAGGAATTTTGACGTGTAACAGATTGCCCCCCAAAGTGCGAAGTCAGAAGATGAAAGATGATGACTGAAGCGCTTTTTATATTTTCGAAGCAAGGATATGGAGTCGGGGAACCTGGTAGAAGCTACAAAAAACCATCAAACAAATGTTATCATGTGTTTCAAACCCAAGGCAGGCATACCTATGCCTAAGTAACAAAGAACTTAAGGTATGTTCGCCATTAAATACACTGTGGATCCATGATGATATTGATTAAGAGTATAGCCACCAAGGATACAATTTGGATCTATATCTCCATGGCATGAACTGATCGTAGCCACGATAAATACACAGTGGAGCTATGAGATGGTAAAACATAGCCACAGACCAATACAATGTGGATCTATGTGATAGTATATATATATATATATATCAACATGCTCAAAAGATCTCCTTCGCATCGTCCCAATCCTGATGTGGTACAAATATAACCATGTGAATAGATGTTTTGATGTCAAACATGATAGAAACCTCTTGATTACTGGTCATTGAGGTAAAGCATTAACAAGTGTAAGGGAAATCACCAATGATGTCAATGAATCCCAAGGTACCCTAGTACAATCCAACGAATGTGAATAAATGTGTTGAAGTCGAACATTTGTGGAATCATCCGATCAGAGGTCAATGATGTAAACCTACTGTCAGAGGTGAGGAGGCATTCCATTGAGGCATGTAGGTCCCAAGGTACTAATTGGTTTCTAAGTCTAATTCTCGGATGATGTGTTGAAGTCGACAGGAAAATACTCGTCGAAGGAGGGCTTCGATGTATCCCCCATCATCGACACAAAAATGACATAGGAAAGAGATGTAATATGGTGAATTGAATGAGTATGGACTGACACGGGTATCAAAATTGGAAATTTGTGATGGTTGACTCTTGAGGCGGATACTTCCCTTGAACATTGAGGCACAACATGACTTGGCAACATAAATGTAACGTGGACCAAAACATAATGCAACGAACGTTGTGATATTCATCAGGTGACCCAAAGGAGTGGAAAGACTCATAGGATTGGTTCAGTGCAGAGGTTTAGCAGATTACCCAAGTGTTCAAAATGCAGGTGGAAACAAGTGTCGTGTTCAAGGGAGACTGCAAGAGTGACTTGTAACAATTCTAAAAGATAACTTGACTTACTTCCTTCAATTTTTCCCCCCATTCAGATAGACAAGTACCTCTTTTTGTTTTTACGAGCTCGAGGAGGATAACACATGCTCGATATAACTCACCTTTGGTAAGTCCCTCTTCCTTTGTTTAATGAACTGGAAGAAATAAGGGTTCAGTCCCATATGGGCCCTACAATGTGTGATTTTAGTGTGTCCAGATAAGGAAAACGCAGTATTTTTTCATGTTTAGAGAGTCTGAAAAGAAATTAAAGGAAACTCCAAGGTTGTCCTTTTCCATAATTTTAGTCTCCGAAGTTTGAAAAAGAGATAAACTGTTACCTAGGAGATGCCCTTTCAAGACCTTTTTAATGAGCATGAAAGGAAGCAAAATCACTCGACGATCTTTTCATATTTAGAGAGTCTGAAAAGAGCTTAAAGATGACTCCAAGGGGATCCTTTTTCGTGTAACCTTTACGAGTCTGAAAAAGTGATCAAAGTCTACTCGATTACATTCTCATGTTGTTTCGAGCACGGAAAAGAACAAAGATTATGCTTGTTATTGGTTTCATTTTTACACAAGCTTGAAACAAAATTAAACTTATGCTTGTAAATTCCCAACATAATTTCCAAAGGTAGGGATACCCATGGATGGTTGGTACTCTTCCCCCAGCTTGAAAAACTAGCGGCATAACTCCATAATGATAATCAAAGGCTGGAGGCATGCTCCCCCAAGATTCATTTCAGTCGCCAACTTTGAGGTTGTCGCCAATTTTTGTACTAGATGGAGAAAAAGGATAAGGGTGGATGAAAGGAAGTTTCAAATATGAGACCTAAAGAAAGACTCGACTTGACATCTACGAGATGTAGCTAAAGACTCGACTTGATATCTAGTGAAAAAACTCGACTCAACGGGAGAGGTGATTGTTTCATTTTTTAACGAGCTTTCCATAGAGAAACAAAACTATGCTCATGGCTCCGGGTTCAATCCCCAGATTTATGTTTCATTTTTTAATGATCTTTCTATAGAGAGGAAAACTATGCTCGTAACCTCGTCTTGATCATGGATTCTAAGAGGACAATGCTTTGGAAGGAATACATGTCAAGGGACAAACATCAATCTTGGCTTCCAAGAGATCTTCACTAGATGGAAGAAAAACACTCTAGAAGAAATACATGTCGACGACCTCAATAAGGGTAGGGATATCTCGCTCTAATATCCCTATCAAAGAGATGAACATGTCAACTACCAGATCTAAGTTAGGATAAGGGATAGATTCCCTCTAGTGCGGGGTTGAACGCATGGGCCAGGTCATTACATAATTGACCTGCAGTGGGGCGGACATCGCTAGCATGTATGGACCAATCAGGGAAGGCGGATGGTTGACCATTAGATGAGGGTCAATGAATGAAAGATGGTCGATCATTACTATGTTTCCATTGTGAGGGAAACACGTCACTTGAAAGAGAGTGGGCACAAAAGCTCTCATAATGTAGACATAATCTCGCCCAAGGAGTAGGTTAAAGTCCAAGGGGTTGTGAACTACCATCACATCGACATAGACCGTTTTTCCTCCCAAAGTAACCAGAAACTGAGGAAGGATCCCTAAAGGTTGACTAAATATTTTGTCAAAGGTCAATAGATTTTGATTCATGGGAACAAGATATGGGGAACCAAAATCTTGCCAAGCATTCACAGATAAGATGCTAACAGAAGCACCTTCGTCTATTACAGTGTTAGGAATATTCCTATCACAAACCTACACGGTGATTTGGAAAGGCACGTAAGAGAGAAGATGGGGTTTTGTCAAATGATTCCAATTAATAGAAATCATTTGATTGCTCGAAGGGGGTGCCATCGAGATGGGCATAGTGCCCCCTTTTCTGAGTGAATCAGTATTAACAAGGTAGACCTAAGTGACATCCTCACTTTTTGAATGAGGAGTGGGATCAAACAATGATGAAACCATATCGACCACTTTGGTTGCACTCTTCAAGGGATGAGTGGGATCGATCGATGACAGAACCGGATCGACCACCTTGGTTGCACTCTTCAAGGGAGGAGTGGGATCGATCTATGGCAGAACCAGATCGACCACTTGGGTTGCACTCTTCAAGGGAGGATTGGGATCGATCGGTGGTGGAACCAGATCGACCACTTGGGTTTCACTGTTCAGATGAAGAGTGGGGTTGATCAATGACAAAACTTGATTAACTACTTGGGTTTGTGGTTCAACCGAGGATGAAACCATATTGACCACCTGATCAACGAGACTGACTTGGGATGGAACTGGATTGACCAGTCTATTAACTAATGACGATTTGGGAGAAATATTACGATAACTAGTTGGAAGTTGAATCTTTTCCAAAATCTAAGAAGCCTCATCCATATGAGAAGAAAGGTGAGAGTAATGATCACCTTCACATAACAAGCAAGGAAATTTGACAGTTCTATTTTTCTCACCAACCTTAGTGTCACTAGCTGATGGGGTGTCACTAGCATGTCCCATATGGGATGATGACATGGAAGACCACATTTATAAGACCTTGGGGAGACCAGGGAAATCCCTCAGAAAGTGGCCAGCCTTACAAAGACTGCAAGGGAATTTGGGTTTAGGATTCTTCATTTTAATCTTGTTGACTTTATCAACATTCCCAGTATGATTCACCATACTTGGTTGTTTGGATCCAACATGATCTGATGTGGTTGGAGGCTTGGTCCCTTTCTGGTTCTTCTTCTTCTTCTATTTCCATTTCTTCTTCTTCTTATCAACCTGGATACTCACTTTAGAGATTTCACTAGACGAAGAAGCAGAAAGGGAAGGAGACCTGACGGGTGAAGAAGAAGAAAGGATGACATGAGGTTGATATGTGGGTGGTGTGCTTACATATGAAACATTAGGTGCATCTAAAGCATTGGGAAGATTCAAGATCACTGGAGTGGGGAACAACCAAACTGGTAATCCGATCGTGAGTCTCGGAAGACTTAGTGTGGCAATGCACGGAGGACCAATGTTTCCAAAAGAAGGAAAGGCGAAAGGTTCCTCGAGAAAAGGGGTTCCTCCGTTGGTACTCCCAAGATTTGATGCCATTGACACTAACTCGACCTAAGGTCCAGTAAGGGAAACAAATAGCACACACTACAAATATGAGAAGAAAACAATAAAAAAACCTTCCCACAATGAAACAACTAGTTGGTGATGAAATCCAACATCGCAAGATCAACATAGGAAGGGGTTGGGATAGAGCGGGTGGATAAGTTACGTTGGTGACCTGATTAACGAATGTATGCCTTGGTGCAAGCTTCCACACAATAATCGTGGATTTACCCTCCAAGGAGCCCGAGTGAGTTTGACCAACGTATGTTCTAGGTACAATGAAGACTTCCCTTCACCATCACCTTGTGTAAGGACCCTAAATATTATGGCTACTAAGGACACCAACTTGCAGTCATCCTTTGGGCAGGTACAATCGACAGTCTAGTCTGAGCGTATGGGCAGGATAATAAGTCTAAAATCCTTTAAGAGAATTGAGGACAAATGGACCAGTAGAACTCCAGAGGACCCTGAACGGATTCAGAATTCACGAAGCATCAAAACCAAATGAAGAAAGTTGGACCTTAAGAAGAACCCCCAAAATATGATCTCACTACTATGAACGATTAAGCCTTAGAGGGATAATCTTTGTTGCTCTCCCGAACACGACCTTGTGCATAACCCCTGTGTGAGAGGGGGATCCCAGCTATGCTTATAGGAACAATTTGATTTATCACTCCGTAGCACAAGATTCTATGTTTGTCTGATGGCTTTGGAAGGTTATCCTCACAACCTATTCCAAAGCTATACACTTGCTAATGTAGGTTCCCTACCAGAAAATATAAAAGTGTTTGATAAATTTTATAAGAGCTTCATTTTAGGGTTGTTGTTTACTCAAGGGTGTGAAAGTGAAATTGATGATGATGTAGACTCGAATCCAAAAGAATGAAGAAAAGTGAGATGCAAATCTTTTTCTTCAATGAATCCTACATACGGGATGGAGAAGAGGTTCAATTTTCTTCAACAAAAACACCCAATTTCCAAATGAAATTTTCTAAATGCAACCTAGTTATCTACACTACCCAGTAAAAATAATGCAACTATCTTTGTTTGTTTGATTCTAATACATAAAGACAACAAATGCAAATCCTTTAACACTCCTTTACTTTCAATCAAAATGGAAGAGTCGAATGCAGATACAAAAGACACGAAGAAAAAATGATTTCAAACAAAGCATGTACTCACATGATAACGAGAACTGAATGAAGATAACTCACTCAATCAAGGACTCAACAATCGACAAGCATTCAAGGAAACAAGAAATTTCACAGAAGAATCCAAAAACTTTTATGGAGAAAGAGGAATCACTCAAATGTCTTGACAAAACAAGCAACAATAAAAAACAATCCAAGCTAGGTTGTGGTAAACATAAACTCTCAAATCATTAAAAAATGAAATATTTGAAAAACAACTTAAGACCAACAAACCTTTGCAGACCTTTTCAATCAATCGGATATCCAAAAACTTCGCAAGATTCAAACCAAACCAAGAAAAACAAGGAGAATCAATATCACAATTTGGAAAAGGTTGCAAGCTCAAACAAGACAAAAAAAGAAGTGATAAGTACCAAATCTTCAACCCAAACAAAGCCACAATCCAAAGTACAGACTCTAGGCAAGAATATCTGCAAGATAGATGGGGAAAAAACTGTGCAGAAAAGGGCACAAATCACCAAAGAAGGAGATGAACGCTCTTGTTTTCAAGGGCACATAGCATTGTAGTGCTCTGATAAACATTGCAGGGGAGCATTGATTATAAATCAACACTTTGATATACACTCCAGGGGAGTGCTACCCTTCCCAGAAACTTAGAACATAGGCTTAAAACTCAGAAAAAATCATCCAGAATTGACAGAATTTTGTGAAATTGTCAATGAAGAGGGGAGAAAGGAAATAGATCAATAACAAACAAGAAAAATGATCTAAAATGTGGGAAAAGGGTAGAGACGATCAAAGGAAAGACAAATCAATGTCTGTCCCCAGTGGAGTCGCCAATTTCTGTTGTAGGAAAGTTCCGCCGTGCACATGTGAATATCCTCTTGGATTCTAGACCCCTATTACCAGGACAGAAAGATGCTTACATTGGACAGTAACATTCCTTTAAATGTAGTTAAACTAGTCAAAGGGAAAAGAGGAAGAAAGTATGATGTACCTTTTCTTGAAGTTTTTCCTCGCTTAATCCACGATGAACTTGATCTTCAAGCTCCTTAATGATACCTACAATCCAATATACAACAAAGACAACGCAGACTTCCTACTCTACCAAGATTAATTTAAACTAAATTTATCAATAAGAGACAAGTATATGCAACCATACAAAAAATTGAAGGAAATAGGCCGAGCATATATTAATGAGAACATTACAAGCTACTTACAATCTGTAGATGCAGTTGCAACAACCTCTCCAAGTCCTCCTTGTCCAACCCCTTGCTCGAAAGATCCACGATCAGAATGACAATACTTTTTGTTGATTATTCTCTCTCTTTTCACCATGAGAATGTCTCATTCTATAGGCTTTGAGAGGCTCAACCACCTTAGTTATATTTTGAATAAGTTGAGGATATGACTCCATCAATTGTGGCATCCCCCTTAGATGTAACCTAAAGCTTGGATTCGAGCCAAACCAACTCGGATCATCTATAACTGTCTTTAGAGATAAGGGGGATTTCTTTCCATGATTCTCTCAACCAATTGGCACTCCCTCAAAACTGGCAACAGAGCGCTGCAATACTCCCTGCTAGATGGGAAGGGAGCGTTAGTGCTCCTTGCATATGAGCAGGGGAGTGCTGATCTTCCAAAATTTCATTAAGATGACCATTTCTCAAGGCAAAACATTTTGCTTAGCTTGTCAAATGATGTGGTTTCCCCTTCCAACATGTCTTAGAGGATGTATCAAGTGTTCCCATCGTGTCATTCGCAATGCGAGATATGCAGAACAAAAATGCGACATTTACGACACTTGCGACAAAAGTGCGACAATGATAATGTGACATTATCGAAGTGAGGAATTTTGACGTGTAACAATCCCAACAATATAACTTTCAAATCAACAATTAGCCAATCACTTCGACATTCAACACTTTGCCAAATTACACATTGTAAGGAACATCAATGTCCCAACAAAGAATTCACTACCCAAGATGTTAGGGCGAGACCCAAGAAGGCTGCCTAACTTTATTGAAGAATGTATGACCGAACAAAAAGAATGCAAAAGGGGGTTCTGGCACTATGCAAGACCCTTTTATAGAAATAGAAATAGTCAAAGGCATGCCTACCTTAGTGTCACTCCACTTGCACAAACCAACCCTCGAAGCACCTGCATCACCTATCCTTAGAACAACTCTTCGATGCCTTAGATACTCGCCAAGCCCCTTGCTTGAACTCTTCCAAGGTCAATGTGCACATTGCCCCAAGAACACACAAAACTTAGGCCACCTAACCAAGTTTAGTAAACCCCAAAATTTCCTTCTCTATTGAGCTCTGCCTTAGATCTTCTCACTGATTGTGGATGTCTTGATCGTTACATGATCCACTTTTCCTAAGTGTCTCACAATGTCGACTTTAAATAAGAGTGGCGCACGGTTTTCTCCTCACCAAGGTGTCTTGCCACCAACTCTAAGATAAAGTGGACCTATGACCCTCATGATGCCCACTTGATTGTTGGGTGGTTTGAATCGATTTCTTGAACATTGCCCAAAGAAATCTAATCGATACCTTGTCCATGAGTGGTCATTCCAATCCCATTATTTTACATGGTCATACCCAAAACCCTCAAACCATGGCACAACTACTCACCCTACTTCGTGGGTTACATCTGAAACTACACCCAAGGCACACCTATCCAACACTCTCTTCATAGCACCTTGAACCCATGAACCAAGGAACATCTCGTCATAATGTGTCTTCAAGTCTCTCCAAGTTATCTTATGCAACCTCTAGAGACTCTGCGAGGTTGTTCACCAATCCACTCCATCTCACTTCTCCCTAGCAAGGCCGCCTTGTGCTCGCATTGTCTAGCCTTGCAACTCGTCCCCTTGAGTGATCAAGCACGGGTGCCCATTCCCTCTGCCAAGGCAAGGGCATTACAATATGCGTGTTGAAAAGCACCTACCAAAACACGACCGAGAGCAACTTACGCACTACGGACACCATCACCAACTTACTCGCTTCGACCCATGTTGTAAATGAGAATAAATAAAATGATTGTTATTATCCTAATAAAACATTTGTACTTCTTTTGAATTAATTTAAAATCTTTGTCATTAATCTAATTGGGAATTTAAAAGTTTAACTCCTAACGGCCTGAACATCATGATTCGATAGGCGTCCCGAAAGTTATGATACTCATTACAAAGCTTCTGTCATTTCTACGGATCCCTCCCCACATAAAGACGTGTCCCGCTACCTAAAAATGCAGGCCTTTTGAATTAAAGCACGCTGCATTTTGCTTTATTATATTCCAGTCAACTTTACAGGTGATTAGTATTTGGCTTTTAGCGTTGAATCTGTGATATAAAAGCTCTATTAAGTGAACTAGTTGACAAAGAAAATAATGCAATACTCCGTAGATTTTGTTGTTGTCCCCCAATTTCTTTGCCTGTCAGCTTTAGTGAAATGGCAAAGTCTAAAACGGTAGGAAGATGCGCAGCAACAAGCGACTGGAGTCGCGTATGAGAACGTCAGCGAAAATATAGTACACAGGCAAACAGACTGTGGTTGGGTTTTAGGATGAATTATGTACTCCCGTTGAATTGGGTAGGGATGAGGTATCATAGTTTTGATGAATTAGGTAGAGTTGAGGTATAATCGTTTTGATGGAGTGAGATTTTGATAGTATTGTCTGTGCATTTCCAGAAGCTCTAACTCACCATACATGTACAGACACCGATGGGAGCAGACTGCCAACCGCGAAGAAGAAAGAAGATAGGAGAGGAAACGCATCATACATACATATTCTTCCTGTTGCTGCCGCAGACAAATCCAAGTTTCTTGATGGTAATGGTTGCGTCGAAGTACGCAGCCCTCATTCAACTGTATCGGTGAATTCATATATATATATATTAATAGTTTGCTTGTTTGTATTGTAGAAAGTGCAGTGATAAACATGGGAAGGTCCACTGAAGTAATGGAGGGATCAGCCTCAGCCTTCCACCACTGTAGAAGAAATCGTGAATATCCCTCATTTTCTTCTGCGCTCCTTGAAGAGATTTCGAGGTCAACTGAGCACTGCACCGTCGAGGATGAGAAAATTAATCGCCTAAGGCAGGAGATGAAATTCAACAGGCACTCGAGCCTTGGAGTGCCCGCCTGCAAGGAGCCACATGCAGCAGGGAAAGGGCAAGGGTCAGGGATAGATATTGGCATATTAAAATACTTCCACGGTTATGATACAGATGAGGCAGTGGAGGTGTATAAGAAGAAGCCAGATAGAGAACAAGTC
>JASDQU010103573.1:200148-211454 GCA_032191745.1 Picea mariana | reverse complement strand
TCCCCACCTTGGGGTTTTCCCTGGCATTTGCATAAATTTCTGCATTATTCATGGTTGGATGAATGCTTTTCATTTTGTTTATTCCGCTGCATAATTACTTAGCAATGTGTATTTGTGCTTATGGTAATTTATGAATATGGGTTTTAGACATTTCAAAGTTCATGAAAGGCAGTTATCTCTAGGTTGATAAGTGTATGAAAGAATATTAGCTTGCTGATTTTATCATTAAATTTCTACATGGTATCAAAGGTTGGGCTTTGAGTGACAGTGAGCAGTGAGATTTTTGGGAAATTTTGAAGGGGGAAAATTTGTGATTGTTTTCCTTGAGCTGTGACAGGGAATATGGCTGCATGTATTAGATTTGAGGAATGGTTGGATGGAATTTCCAACTATTTGCAGTGGAATGCCTGGATGTCAGTTGTTCTCAGGGAGAACAAGATTTGGAACTATGCCAATTCTATTGTTGTGGTTCCCACAACAGATCCTGTTGCTTTGCATTTGCATGAGGTCAAGGAGGCAAAATCTCAGAGGATTATCCTGGATGGGGTGAAGGATCACCTTATCCCACACTTGGCTGAGAAGAAGGAAACCAAAGAGATGTGGGATGCACTTAAGAACTTATTTGAGGCGAAGAATGAAAATCAGAAGATGGCCTTGAAGGCTAAGATGCATGATACCAAGATGGGTAAGGAAGAGAGTGTTTCTTCTTATATTACCTGGGTAGCTCAAGTGAAACATGAGTTGGCTACAGTTGGAGAGGTCATATCAGATTCATAGTTGGTGAGGATAGCCTTGAAAGGCTTCACCAAGGAATGGGAAGTCTTCGTGAAGTGTGTGGTGAGTTGTGAGCATCTTCTAGATTGGAGCAGACTCTTGGAAAATTTCACTCAGGAGGAGATTCGTGACAGATCTTAGAGAAGTGGACAAAAGACAGATGGAGCTCATGAGAATGTTGCTCTTGCTGTAAAGAGAAAGAAGAAAGGAAGTTCCAGGAGGGAATTGAGTGAAGTCATATGTTATTGTTGTAACTAGTTGGGGCACCTTGCTTCTCATTGTCCTGAGAGGAAGAAGAAGAAGAAGGAAATGAAGGGTCCTAAGAAAACTACTACAACAACCATGGAGGACTTTTCTTCCAAGTATGATAGGGAATTTTCTTTGGTTACCCTAGTTTCTAGTGTCAGTAGCGGAGGATTTGGGGGTGATATCAGATGGATTGTGGATAGTGGAGCCTCTTTCCACATGATGAGAATATGATGAGTATTCCTAATTATCACAAAGATAGGTCTTGACCGACATGTGGTAAATGAAGGTGGTATGGCATGATATGTACGTGGAGTTGGAAGGTTTATATTTCAACTCCAGTATGGAGGATTCTTGGAGCTTGATGGATTTCTCTTTGTTCCAGGGTTGAGGGTTAACTTGCTCTCAGTCTCAACCTTGGAGGATGTAGGATATTGTAAATTTTTCAAGAGGGAACATGTCTTTATCTACAGGGAGGGAGTGGACCCGGTGGAACTGTAGTAGATCGATGATTAGGTGGACAGGTTGTATATGTTGCGAGGAAAACCTTTAGTGTATGATTCAACACTGGATGAGGAGCATGAAGAGGCTTTTGAGATTGCGGTGGGCCCAAGGACTCAGTCTTGAATTCCGAGAGAATAGAGCAAGTCTCTTCTGAGCACTGATAGGAGGCTCAACTGGTGTGGTCGAATCAATGCTCGAGGTAGAGTGGATTCTCCTGACAGCTATCTGGAACCCTGAGCTCCTTGGAGAATCCACTCTACCTCGAGCATTGATTCGACCNACTGGTGTGGTCGAATCAATGCTCGAGGTAGAGTGGATTCTCCAAGGAGCTCAGGGTTCCAGATAGCTGTCAGGAGAATATATTCTAGTTCGAGTTGTGTGCAGGTATTGAGGATGGCTCCAGGTTTAGAGGGAGCTCCTACTGAGCATAATGTGATGGGACCAGATGATGGATATGGTAGCAAGTACAACCCTCACTAAGAGGGAGTGTTATCTTTTTATCTTGGGAGGTACTCCGCATGTGTGTCTTATATGTGAAAGTTACATTGTACCTACACTACTAGACACTTGACTTTATAATGGGTTTTTATAAAGTTGTGATAAAGTGGTTATTTTATTAAAGTGACTTTTTAATGAAGTGTACCTTCTAATATTAAAGTAACTTTATTTCATATAGTGCACTTATGTAATAAAGTGAAATTTACTTTAATATTTTAAGTGATTTATTTTGGATGGAATGAATCATGGACATTGATCTTGTAAAGGCAAGATTAGATATTGGACTTTGGATTTAGGACTGGGGAAGTTGAAAAGACACTTGGGAAGGAAAAGGTCACTTTCAGATTATAAGAGAATGCATTGGGTAGTGTGCAAGACAAAATAATAGAAGGATTTCGAGATATTTTATGAGTAAGATTGAGAGAGGAAAGAGGGCAGCAAAGAGGGAACATTTCCCAAGAAACCTAGGGCACAAATCCCAAGGAGTATTTTCTATTTTTGAGTGCTATAATTTACTGTTATGAGGGAGGTCGTACTGTACGGATCCATATAGTCCGTAGAAAAGAAAAGAGGGAACATAAATCGAGGCAAGTATTGGCATGGAAATCGAGGCAACTTGGGATATTTGCTGCTGAAGGACAGTCCGTATAACAACTGTTTGGCTCTATTTTTTAGGTGTTGTTTTTTCTGGGTGGGATGTACAACAATATGGACTTGGCACAGAAATCGACGCATAAACTTTTGAAACAATTTTGGGGTGATGTAAGTGGTTTTATCTTGGATGGAAATTGTGTTATTGTTGCTGATATGTACTTTCCTTAAGTTGAATAATAAATCTCTCTCTCTCATTGGGTTTCCCCACCTTGTGGTTTTCCCTGACATTTGTCTAAATTTCTGAGTTATTCATGGTTGGATGAATGTTGTTCATTGTGTTTATTCCATTGCATAATTACTTAGCAATGTGTATTTCTTCTTATGGTAATTTTTGAATGTAAGTTTTAGACATTTCAGAGTTCATGCAAGATAATTATCTCTAGGTTGCTAAGTGTATGACAAAATATTAGTTTGCTGATTTTGTCATTAAATTTCTGCAATATCTTCTTATGCTCAACATGAATTTAGGTAAGAGTTTATTGTTATTATCCGACACGAAGGATGCTATTCTTATTCCTATTTTCTGGTAAGCAATTTCTCTAGCCAACAACCTATCGTGGACATATTGTGTCAAGAGATGTGGGGCCTCAACACTCCCATAAATCCTAAAATAAGTGTAATATTTACCCATGTCCCAGTCCCCAATGTCTCTGAAGGTTTCTATGTTTCCTTGTGATATTTTGTGGGGTAGATGTCCAAAAATCATGATGAATAGAGGAGCTAAGAAATAGTCGCATAGATCATATATGTAACTCTTGTATTTAATGTCCCATAATTATGAGTAGTAGATATGGACAGGTGGTAGGCTAGGGTCCCATTCCCATCCCAAAGTAGGGAAATGAATATAAGAACATATTGCATCTATCAGATAGGAAGACATGAAAAATATGGGTTTTTTCATACCTAGAGATTCTTTATCCTTCTTGAAAAGGTTGAAGATGAGGATATGTGCCTAGTTGAAGACCTGCCCTAATTTGACAATGGTATACACCATTAGAAACCACTCCATTAGAAAATGAGTGATTGTCTCATCATTATATAACCTGCATATCATAATACTCAATACTCAGTAGGGTTCTTTCAGATATTGTTCCAGGATTAGCCATTCACCTTTCTTGACACATCTTACTTCACCATTCCACCAATATTTGATTAACTTGTTGAAGTATTCATTATCTTCTCCGAACTTTTGTAGGAATGGCCTTTTTAGGGATATTGCAGATTCCTGAAGGTGATATCAGATGTAGATGTCTTCTGGTTTCAGGGACGCTATCAGAATCCTTGACTCATTCATTATAGTAGCCACATCTTCATTGATATGAGTGAAATATCATCTCGTGTCATCATTGTATGGGAAAAGCATTGGATGAGATGCTATGGCATGTATCTTGCTTTTTTCTGATGTTGTGGTAGGCTTCAAGGTATTCATAGGAGGGAACTCTTCATTGTTGAATATATTATATATATCATCCCATCGTGAATGAAGTTCTCTTCCTTTGAATTAGTTTGTGTTTGTCATCAGAGTGCCATATAGATTCTTGAAGGGTGTCGGTATATTTGCCAAAGGAGCTTTTCCCCTTCTAGTTTGTGGTCGGGACATACTATTCCCATGAACTTATGAAACAAACATGACCATAATATGTTTATCAGGTTATTAATATAACAAAAACAATTTAAATTAGATGATATAGGTACCTATTACTCTTAAATTCTATGGATGTTTTAGAATATCTTGATGCTACACTATGCAAAACTCTCTCGGACTAAGAAAAGATGAATACTGCATCAATTTGGGTTCCAATTAGGTTTTATGCACTTAAAATTTACTTTAATCCTTATACAATCAATACTAAATGGGTTACAATCTGTATCAAAGTGGATAAGTACAATGTTGGATTACTGATAGGGGGGTGAATCAATAATGAGCAATTATACCACTTATTAATCCTTTTAAACCATAACATATATTCTTTTTAATTATTCAACCATGTTCATCTTTTCATCATCAATATATTAATGTATCATAAACATTAACATCAATCAATGCACAATAAACAATAACAAACACATCCACATAATACGCAGTACACCAATATTTACGTGGAAACCCAATGCAAGATAAAACCACAAAATGCTTTTCTTATATGTCAAGAATTACATTCAAGGAAGCACCAACTTCCAATTCTCTAGATCCAATTGAAAGGAGGATCCAATCCCCTAGTTTCTCAAGCTCCAACCTGAAGGAAGCTCCAACTCTCTAATTCTATGGCTCCAACCAGAAGGATGATACAAACCCCTGATTTCTTCGGCTACAATCGAAAGGTGGATACAACCATCTAGTTATCAAGCTCCAACCTGAAGGAAGCTCCAACTCCTTGATTCTCCGACACCAACCAAAAGGAGGCTACAACACCCTTTCCTTGCCCCATCCAACCGCCTTGAAATATAAGTGTCAAATGATGAAACCACTGCCACACTATCCCTGTGAGATATACCACTGTAAACCTGTACCAATTTGTGCCAACAACCTGTAACTAACCTATACGAATAATCTGTAGTTAACCTGTACCAATAACCTATAATCAACCTGTTCCCATAACTTGTACCAGCATATACCAACAACTTGTACCAATAATCTCCTTAATAGATCATATCTGATAACATAGATTGCATACCCAGTATCACTATCACTCAAACCATGTGCATATATGTCTCTCTATTCATGCGCCATACATGTGCATACAATCATAATCATGTGTAATAAACCCTCACATGGACTAGACACCAAACCCTTACTGATATGAAATCCCAAACTAAACCAACAACTTCATCAACACATCACAACCAAAAGGACAATATCCATATGCCAAATACCAATAACAAAATACCGACTGTATTCCTCAACAAATATGATATATGCAACAATACTAAACAACCAATACCATCTCAAGAGCTAAACCCTAGCTTACAAAACATACCTCAAACAAGATGTGCCATATCTCTCATAAATAGACTCCAACCATGCTCCTGCCGCAGTTTTTCTGCCGCGATTCTGCTATCGTGGTTCTGATGTCGCGATTTTGTTGCCATGATTTTTCTGCCGTGTTTTTTTTGCCACACTTTTTCTGCCGCACTTTGTCTGTCGTGATTTTTCGGCCACACTTTTTCTGTTGCAAATTTGATCTATTTTTTTTTTTTTTTAAATAAAAAAGGGTGGAACCTGTTATAGTATCAAAAAGGAGTATACAGTGACTGTTGATGACGCTAGTTGTCCCGCCTGAACAGGAAACCGGGACAGCTGGGTCTCCTGTGCTAGGTGCAGTTCTGTTACCAAAATATACATGTGGATGCCCTGCCCGAAGGAAACCAGGGCTGTTATGCTAATACGTTTCAAAAAAGAGACCATAACTAGACATCAAGAAACTGAACATGTTAACTAAACTGAGACAGCAGAGATACTTCTAACCAGAAGCTTCGGTGAGTCTATTTGCTTGTGCTCGGCCGTTCTTGCCTCTTCTGACGCCAGCCTTCTGGAAGCGAGTATGCCTGCGTGCACGTCGGACACTATCGCTTCGGAAGGTTCTTGGAGTGGGCTGCAAAGAGCATGTCCAGCCTTTGGTCCACCCTGGCGAGACGGAAAGCTTGGTCATCCATCAGATTCCAGAGCTCGAAGATGAGTGGTAGGTGCCATAATTCAGAGAAGGAAGGTTGGTCCAACCCTTCGCTGCCGTCGGAAGCTCGTGTGATGGAGTCCCCCGCTGCTCGTGTGCTGGAGTCCCCCGCTGGTCGGGTCGGAAGTCCTGCTGGCTCCATCATCCCTGTGGTGTCGTCTGGAGGGACTTCCTCCAACACAATGCAGGGTGGGAAGAGGTCCTCCTTGCTAGCGGCGCTGGGGTTCCACAGGGTGTCTCCGGGCGTTGGCTTGCTTTCCTCTGCTCGTGCGATGGGAGGGTGGCTCTACATAGCCTCCTCCAGACTATTTTCCTCTACAATCGCCATGGGAGGTGACCAAGGTCATCGTTTGCGTTGGGTGGACGCTAGAGCAAGTGCTCGCTCAAAATTTCGTATGCGCTTGCGCCGGGATTCAACCCTGTACCAGGCGGCCCCTCTGCGCAATTTCCCTCTGAGCCTGGGCATGGTGGAGACCCTGGGAGGGGTCCGAGTTCCTATCAGATTGGCCACTCCTCTCTCAGACTTTGGCGGAGGTCGAAATCGCAGCTCGGACAGAGTGAACACTGCGAGGGGCCAATGCAGCTCATCCCAAGCCATCACCATGATAAAACGCCAGGCTGCCGTGACCACCAAGGCCATTAACGTTGGGTGGTTAGTGCTCTGTCGACTGGTACATATCCCTCACGCGAGAGGGCTCATCAACTAAAGGTGGCTGGTGCAGGCCATGGCCTAATTAATAGTCAGAGGGCGCTCGTCGGTTGATGCCATAAATGGGCGTCCCGACGGCCGCCCGTGTGTCCGCTGATGCTCACGTGTCACCCCATCCGGGGGGAGTAGATCCCTGTTAGCTAAAGCTTGGCACCTCGTGAATATGTCTGAGCGATCTAGGGTGTGGTCCATCCAGCAGGACTATTCAGCTTCCCTTTCGACTGCTTCATTTGCTAGGCACTCTACAACTCGATTTGCCTCTCGCTTCACATGAGAAGGCACGATGCTGAGATCAGGTGTGAGGAGGTATTTGAAGTCTTCTAGCATTCCTGAGAGTCACCAGCTTGGTAAGATCTTAGAAGGTGGACTCCCATTTAGAATCTTGGTGATTAGATGAATGATGACCTGTGAGTCTCCTTCCAGGACTATGTTGCAGTGGTCTTTATCCATTGTTGCTTGCAAACCTCTCAATAAGTCTGTTAGCTTTGCAACATTATTTGTCGTTTCCCCTAGGAAGCCTGCTAACATCCCCATGATCTTTCCTTCTGAATCTCTGATCACTGCTCCCCATCCTATTGTTCCCGGNTTAATGAAGTGGGCATGGGGGGGGGACCAGGTGACGGGGCTGGTTGGGGGGGTTTGTTGATCCTCCTGGATGAGTAATTGGAGGGGAGGGGCTGCCAATGTTGAAGGATGCATTGCTCTTCAGGGGTGCACTCTAGGTCCTCCGTTTTCCAGGGGTTGCACCTGATTTTTTCCTTGATTAGCAAGCTGATTGTCTCCCATGTGGATTCTAGCGAGGAGGCCTGCGAGTGGAAAATTCTTCTGTTTCTTTCCTTCCAGAGCTGCCAGAGGATGAATCCTGGTAAAAGCTACCATATGTGATTTAGGAGCGTGCTTTTGAAGGAGATGCGGTCCCAGTGTTCTATTGTATCATTGACACTACTTCGGTGTTGCCCAGACTTGCGCATGATTTGTGCACTTTAATCCCATACGCTTTGGCTGTAGAGACATCCATTGAAGAGATGTTCCTTGGTTTCTTCCTGCTGATGGAAAAGCACACAGAGGGAGGGTCCAATGAAGCCTCGTTTCCTGAGATTGTCCCAATTTAGAGCCCTGTTGTGCACTACTATCCATAGGAAGGTGGAAACCTTAGGCCAGAGAGCTGAATTCTAGACTTTGTTCCAAATGGGCTCTTTGTTTTCGCCTTGGGGGTGGATGTAGATGACGTAGGCTTCCTTTATCGTGAAGGTCCCAACGGTGGAGTACCCCCATCTCAAAATGTCCGGCCCTTCTCTCGCTGGAATTTTACGTCGTTTAGCCTGGGTGTGCCAGCTTCCTAGGCTGAGATTTTCAGGGATGCCAAGATCACGGTGAGATAGTTTCCATTGATGCCAGTGTAGGTGTTGCCCTTGAGGTTTCCAAAGATCCTTGACCTTCAGGGAGGCTTGTGGGTCAATGGATTCTCTAAGAGTGGCTAGGTATTCTATTCCATTCAGTGGTTTGAATTGCTGCCAGGAGTCATGCCAAAGCATGGCACTCTCCCCATCTCTGACCTCCCAGAAGGCATGGTTCTGAATCAGGGTGCGATTTTTCCAAGCGGTATTCCAGATGTTGGACCCTTGAATTCTGGTGTTGTGCCTGATCAGTTGATTGAAAGGTGTTAGTGGGGCATATTTGTGCCTCCATATGCGGGCCCAGGTCGCTGTAGGAGCTTTCAGCCAACACCACCAGATTTTAGCTCCCATAACTTGATTAAGTTTTCCTGGATCCCGAAGGCCTAATCCTCAAATTTTTGGCATGCAGGTTCTGTCCCAGCTCACCAGGGCCCACTTTTTGTTTGGTTGGTGGCCGTGCCATAGGAAATTGCGCTGCAGGTTTTTTATGGCTTTTATGACATACTTTGGAGCTGCTAGGACCGTGAAGAGATAGGTGGGGAGGGCCTGCAGTATTGACTTTATGAGGACGAGCCGAGAGGCAATATTGAGGGGTCTGAATGTCCAATTGCTTAGTCTGTTGGAAATGGAGAGGAGAAAGCTGTCCCAGGAGATAGATCTGGCAGCAGCTCCCGTGAGGGGGACGCCTAGGTAGTTGGACGGAAGGGAGCTCCTTGGTATGCCTAGGAGTCTGGAGATATGGGCTTGAATAGGGGCAGGAGTATTGAAAAATTAGAGTTTGGACTTATCCAGGTTAAGAGACATGCCGGAGGCTTCCGTGAAGTCAGAGAGGATGGAGTTGAGTGCGATGGCTTCCCATGCCGAGGGGGAGTTGAGAAGGAGCGTGTCATCTACGAATTGGCTGTGGGAGAGGGCTGGCTGAAGATTGTGGAGAGGTAGACCTTTGAGGGAGCCATCTGTGATTGCTGCCGTGATGGATCTGCCTAGGCCTTCCGCCATGAGTACGAACATGAAGGGTGAGAGGGGATCTCCCTGACGGATGCTGTGAGAAGGTGAGAAGGGCCTGGAAGGAACTCCATTGACCAGGATGGAGAAGAAGGTGGAGGAGATGAGATTGAGGATCCACTTGACCCAGCCCTGATCGAAGCCAAAGGAGTCAAGGATGGCTTTGAGATATTGCCAGCTAGCTCTATCAAAATCTTTGGAGAGATCCAGTTTTATTAACATACCTGGGGTTTTGAAGGTTTTAAGAGAGTGGATGACCTCATGCGCCAAAATGACGTTGTCCATAATTTGCCTTCCTTCTATGTACCCGGCCTGCTCTTTGGATATGACATGCGTCAGGATGGGTTTCAGCCTGTTGGCTATAACCTTCATGATGATTTTGTAGACAACATTGCAGAGGGCAATGGTTTTGAAGAGCTTGGGATTGGTGACTCGCTCTTCTTTTGGAATGAGAGTAAGGAAGGTCGCGTTTAGAGCTAGAAGAACCACGCCAGATGCTCTCGATTCCTCTACCACTTCCCATACGTATCTCCTTATCATATCCCAACAATGATGGAAAAAGTCTGTGGTGAATCCATCCGGTCCCGGGACCTTGCCTGGGGGCATGTCTTTTACTACCTGGTCCACTTTCTCCTGGGTGATGGGCCTTGTGAGGGCGACATTTTGCTCCGAGGTTACTAAAGTCAGTATGTGTCTTGTGATTCTTTGTATGGCTTCGGTTCTGTCCTTCTGGGTTTCTGTTAGGAGATCCCGATAGAAGTTGATTAGCTCTATTTCTATTTTTGAGTGCTCTCTGACTATATTGCCTTGGCTGTCTTCTAAGTGGGTGATCCTGTTAACATGCCGTCGATGCATCACTGTCCTGTGAAAGAATTTGGTGTTCTGCTCCCCTTCCTTGAGCCACTGTACTCGAGATTTTTGTTTCCATAGAATCTCCTCCTGCTTTCGTCTTTCTTCTAGTTTCCCTCAGAGCAGCTCTTCCTCTTTCATTAGGTCGTCGGTTCTGGACCCGGAGATGAAGGTTTTCTGGATCGCCTCTAACTGGCTTTCTATGTCTTGAATGCTGTGAAAAATGTCTCCAAAACAGTTTTTGTTCCATTGCTTCAGCAACAGCTTGAAGTTTTTGAGTCTTTGCTGAAATTTGTACATGCTTGAGCCATGATCTATTTCTGCCTACGCCCAATAGTCCTTTGCTAGGTGTTGGAAGTCTGGATGAAGGAGCCAGAATTTCTCAAAGCGGAAGGGCTTGAATTTAGGTATGTTTTCAATGTTCATGCTAAGGACTAGCGGCCAGTGATCTAAGCCAACTCTTGGTAGGATGAGGCTTTCCAGCTGGGAGCCTGACTCCATTAGTTCCTCGAAGACCAGGAAGCAGTCCAGTCGGCAGGCTATGTGCTGGGTGCCCGATTTGTGATTCGACCATGTGAAGGTGCCATTGTTATTTTCTATATCTACTAACTTAAGATGATCAATGAGAGTTTTGAACTTACCACTGTCTTGTTCCATCTTTTTGGTGCCTCCTGTTTTTTCCTCTAGCGAAAGGATCATGTTGAAGTCTCCTCCTAGGATCCAGTTGCGTGTGGTCACCGGGGTTCTAATGAGTTCTAGCCGCTGCATGAGTTTGTCTTTATCTTGCTGACTATGGGGGCCATAGACATTTGTGATGTCCCCCTTCTGGTTCGAGCCGATGATCTTGAAGTGCGCTGTTATTGTACCCACTGTTGAAAAAGGGTTGTGGATGCTGATGTTGGCGGGGTTCCATAGGATGGCCAACCCTCCTGAGGCACCTGTGGAGTCTGTTGATATGAAGTTACAATCTCGCCAGATATGCTGAAAGATGATTTCAGC
>JASDQU010103573.1:167545-185481 GCA_032191745.1 Picea mariana | reverse complement strand
AGGTTGGGGGGAGGAATTTTGGGGGGAGAGCTCTGGGATTTGCAGAGAATGAGGTGAAATTTTGATAGTGGGATTGATACAGTGCACTGGAGTTGCTGGGGGTTTTGGGCATGGGGGCCAGGATATCCGTTGATATCCTGGAGCTAGGGAGCTACCTAGTTGGCAGGGAGGAACGGATTTGGGCAGTGTTCATAAGCGATCAAGGAGGCAAGTTGCGGACAAGAGGAAGGATAATAGCATCAGGTTTAGGTACTTATTTAAATTTATGCACTGTTTTTCCATTATGATTAATTAATTTTATTATTATGGATATATTTGATTGCGAATGGGCTAAATGAAGGTAACTTTTAAATTTTACTGCTATTTGTTTAAAATAAGTGGTTGTTTATTTGATACGGCTCTTACAAGCACAAAGCATAAACAAAACTATCTATCTATATCAAAGCACTTAGCAAGTAAATACATAAACACATCAACATATCACACAAATCATAGCAACACAACATGTATGTGGTTCACCCCCACCCTGGGGCTACATCCACCAACTCTTCTTCTTTATTATCTTTAGTCAAGCTTCTTACATGCACATAACATCAAAATCCTACTCCGCAGAAGACAGGAGATCTGCGCGCACTTTGCTAGATCCTCCTTCTTTGGGTTAGGGTACAACACCAAGCCTTCTTATAATTACTTGCACGTAGCTCTACAAGTCTTACACAGTATGAACAAAGAATCTACAATCCATACTTAGCACTTAGCTCAATATCACACAGATATGCCTGAATGCCTCTCTTTACATTGCCTAGACATCTATTTATACTTTACAAAATAGGCCTAAACATGGGTAAACCCATGGGCCGACATCCCCATACCCGTTACATAATCCCAAATCCCAAAAAGTACCCAAAAAGGGGCCGAGATCCCACGATATATGCTTCGTCTTGCGCTCCTCCTTGGATAGGCTGTCGAAGTCCCAAAATAGGTCAAACTTGACCAAGGATCTCCCAAAACTTGGTCAAGGGCCAACACCACATATCACCGAAAATGGCATGACATGTACTATCCATCTAGAATAGTCTTACCAGCATATACATTGTTCTTCATTACATTATTCCTCAACCAAACTTGGGTTCCTTTCTCATACCTCTAGAGATACTGGAATGTGCTACTGGACACACTCAAAGGTTGACATCAATCTCTAAGTGTTGAGATAAACCTCTACAACATCACTCTCCAAGGGTTGACATCAATGAAAAACAACTATCCAACTGTCCATCAATCTAGACCAACTGTCTGACAATATCCCCCTTTGGAATTGATGGCAACACCAACATTGATGGAAACACTTACTCATGACAACAATAATGATCATATTCCTCATCAATGTTTCTATCTCTCCCCCTTTGACATCAATTGAAAATGGTATCCCTCCTTGGGGTTGTTTCCCCTTACTAAACTATCCTTGGGGTTGCTCCCTCTATCTTCATATATTTGATTACTTTCTCTCTCCCTTTGACAAGGATTAACTCCCCCTATGGATCTAATATTTGATACAGTACCTGATCTAACCAATCAAGTTTAAGAAAATAATTCCCCCTATGGGTATGACTCCCCCTATCTTCTCTGCAAGATATTGTGTAATCACTATGAACAATATGTTATCACTTCAATCTGCTTATGCTACGAATCATGCTTCTCTACCAAAAAACTGATCAACTGCTCAATAATACCATGATTTGTTATTCCTATGGCGATCCTTGGACCCGTCCATGCATTATACATGCATCCATTTGTACCTCAACCTATTGGATTTATTGTCCATTGGTGCTTACTTAAGTAATCAACTGACATATATGAAAAACATTCAAGAATAAACATTCAAATATTCCCATGTCATTATCATCCATTATGATAATGTTTCTTTATCTCTAAACCACTCTTTGAACCAATCTACGAACCAATATTTGAATCAATATATGAATCACTTTCTGAACCAATATATGAATCCATATCTATCCATATTATCTAAGACTCTTCTACTCAACTTTTCACAATGCTGACCCATCTATCTCAGCTATTTCATAGACTCATGTTGTCTACTATTTATATTACCTATGAGTCTCCAAGTTGAATGGATTAGAACAATACCCGCTCTAATGAAGATTCATCTTCCTCTTCATTGGTATATACATCTTCCCTTTCATTCTCTTCTAAATTTTGTCATCATCGTGAGTTTTAACATCTTCTTCATTCTCCACTTGAATTCCGACACGTTCCTCTTTTCCTATAAATTCATCGTGTTCTTGTGCTTCTACAATTCCTGAAAGTGTGATTCCTTGTACCTATTCTTCATTTACCTGCTCTTGTTTTTCACTTCTTTTCCAAACCTTCATGTGTCCAACATCAACATTTTCTTTCATGGGAGGCCTTGTCATGCTTTTGCAATTTCTAGCTATGTCCATAGTTGTGGCATTTGTAACATTCAATATTTTGTGGGACCACAAAGCATTTGTTGCCTGATCATTGCTTTCATAATCCCTGCAATCTGCAACCTTATGCCCAAAGTTAGTACAATAAAATCAATGACCATAAAATAAATTTACATACTTGGGAGTAAATGATTTTCCTTGTGGTGTAGTCCTTCTCTAATTATGCCTTGGCTTATAAAGATCTTCTCTTTGGTTGTTTCTTTCATAATGATTGAAGATTCCTTGATGTTTGAATGTAGAGGGACTTCTGTATTCATTTCTTTCTGATTCTCGTTGACCATGATTTCTTCCTTTGATAACTTATGCATAAATCTTTTGTTCTTTTCTTTCATTATGAAGCTTGAACCTTTCTTAGTCTACATTTGGTTGTATCCTAGTCCAGACCTATCATAGTATGGCCTTTGATTGTTGATGATATTATCTAATGTCTTGGTGCTACCTTGTTGCATGTCCTTCTTTTGAAGATATTTTAATAGAGTGATTGCTTCTACTTCCAACCTTTCAATAATCTTCTCCTTCTTTGCTGGTTGAATTTTGAGTATTTATTCAATCATTTTGTCCTCTTCTACCTGGACTTTCAACTTCGTAATTACCTGGTTGACTTCCTTTGAGTTGAGATTCTGAGTTCTGTTTAGTTCTTTTTTGAGTAACTTGTTTTTCTTTCTTTCCTTCCTTAGTTATTCTAAAGCATTAATTAATTCTTCTCTGAGATCGACTTCACGTTCTTCTTCTGAATTGCTGAAGTTTCTTGTTTTAATTTCCTTAGCCATAAATAGTACCTTTTCTGAATCATTTTTGGTTTCATCATCTTCACTAGATGAGGAACACTCTTTTCTTGGGTATATATTTTTGTTGAAGGATTTCTTTTTGTTTTTCCAGTTTCCCTTTTGATATCTCTTTTATTTCTAGGGCTCTTCCTCTTCATCACTATCTAAATTTATGGCATAAGGACACTTATTTGCAAAATGACTAATTTTACCACAATTAAAACATTTCGACGGAATTTTACCTTTATATTTACCTATTCCCTTTTGCAACTTTCTTATGAAGTTTTCCATTTCTTCATCTCCTTTTGAATCATCGCTACAACTACGTTCTGAGTTTCGATTTTTCTTTCTCTTTTTCTTTTTCTTATTGGATTCTTTGAATGTTGCTTCCTTTGTAAATGGATTTTCCTGTTCTATTCTCATTTCATAGGCCATGAATATTCCATGTAGCTCATCCATGCTTATCGAATCCAGATTTGTTCTTTCTTCTAGTGCTGATATCTTAGGATCAAATCTCATTGGAAGAGATCTCAATACTTTTTGAAAAATTATAGATTCAAAAAATTCTTCTCCCATTCCTTTAATTGCATTCACTGTTTCATCAACTAGTAAAAACAAAGCTACAATATTTTCATCTTCCTTCATCTTCAGCTGTTCAAATTTTCCTCTGTAAGTTTGAAGATTTGTTGCCTTGACTTTGGAGTCTCCTTCATAAACATTCTAAAGTTTGTCCCTTATCTCTTTTGCGGAGTCACAATGCATAACTTTGACATATACTGAATCAACCAGACCATTCGGGATGGCATTTTTGGCTTTCAAATTATTTTCTTCAAGTTGCTTTCCATTTTTATCTGTTGCAGGAACAATTGGTGCTTTGTATCCATCTACCACTAATTGCCAAACATCAAATCCATGTGCTTGTACATATTTTTTCATCCTTCTTCTCCATAATGTGTAGTTCTATCCATCAAATTGTGGTATTCCATTTTTATACATACTATTTCTCTCCATGATCTACCTTCCAGTGGTTAAACTGTTTCCTGAAGGAACCTTGCTCTGATGCCAATTGTTGGATTACTGAGAGGGGGGGTGAATTAGTAATGAGAAATTATACCACTTATTAATCCTTTTAAACCATAATGTATATTTTTTTAACTTATTCAACCATGTTCATCTGTTCATCATCAATATATTAATGTATCATAAACATTAACATCCATCAGTGCATAATAAACAATAACAAACACATCCACATAATACACAGTACACCAATATTTCTGTGGACACCTAATGAAGGAGAAAACCACATAATGCTTTTATTATATGTCAAGAATTACATTCAAGGAAGCACAAACTTCCAATTCTCCAGCTCCAACTGGAAGAAGGCTCCAACCCCCTAGTTTCTCAGGCTCCAACCTAAAGGAATATCCAACTCCCTAATTTTCTGGCTCCAACCAGAAGGAGTCTACAACCCCTTGGTTTCTCCAGCTACAACTAGAAGGTGGCTACAACTACCTAGTTATTAGGCTCCAACCTGAAGGAAGCTCCAACTCCATGATTCTTCGACACCAACCAGAAGGAGGCTACAAACCCCTTTCCTTGCCCCATCCAACCACCCTGAAATATAAGTGTCAAATGATGAAACCACTGCCACACGGTCCCTGTGAGATATACCAATGTAAAACTATACCAATCTATGCCAACAACCTATAACCGAACTATACCAATAGCCTGTAGTTAGCATGTACCAATAACCTATAATCAACCTATACCAATAACCTGTACCAACATATACCAACAACTTGTACCAATGATCTCCTCAATAGATCATATCTGATAACATAAATCACATACCCAATATCACCAGAATATAACTCAAACCATGTGCATCTATGTCTCTCTATTCATCTTCCATACATGTGCATACAATCATAATCATGTGTAATAAACCCTCACATGGACTAGACACCAAACCCTTACTGATATACAACCTCAAACTAAACCAACAACTTCAACAACATATCACAACCAAAATCCCAATATCCATATGCCAAATACCAACTGTATTCCTCAAAAAATCTGATATATGCAGCAATACTGAACAACCAATACCATATCAAGACCTAAACACTAGCTCACAAAACATACCTCAAACAAGATGTGCCATATCTCTCATAAATAGACTCCAACCATGATGTTGTCGCGGTTTTATTGCTGCGATTATGTTGTCGCGGTTCTGTTGTTGCGATTCTCTTGTCGTGGTTTTTTTGTTGCGATTCCACTACTGTGATTATGCTTCCACCGTTCTATTGCCTCATTTTTGCTGCCGCAATTCTGTTGCTGCAATTTTCCTGCCACACTTTTTCTGCGGTGATTTTTTTGCCACGATTTTTCTGCCGCAAATTTGATCTATCAATAATACCTTCCAAATAACCTTTCACAAATGATATTCAATGAAGTTAAATAGGGACAAATGAGAGAGGTTTTTCCTTTCCTTTATACTCTTCATGTCTTCTTCTAGAAGTTTCTTTGCAACAACTTTACCCCTTTCTCCATCTTCTAGGGTTAACCCATTAACCCACTTTTGTTCACTTAACCACTTTGTCCACTTTGACTATTCAATCCTTTGTCCACTTAACTTAACCAATTTACCACAAATAGTAAGTTCTCCACTTTTAGTTGCAACTAAATTTATTATTTAATTAATTTCTTTTGCAACCAATTTGACTTATCCATAAATAGTAAACTCACCACTTCTTGTTGCAACCACTTTATTATTTAAATAATTTCTCTTTGCAACCACTTTGACTACTTTATTATTTAACTAATTTCTCTTTACTCACAACTTGTTGTTGCAACTAACTTTTCTATAATTAGTCAATTCATAACTTATTTTCCCTTAACTAACTTCTTGTTGCAAACACTTTATTATTTAATTTATTTCTTGGTCAACCACTATGACTATTCAATCTTCTCATCACAACTACTTTACTATAATTACCAAACTCACAACTTCTTGTTGCAACTAATTTATTTTTAATTATTTTCTTAATGCAACAGCTATACCCATGATTAACTCCTAGTTTCACCCACTTTGACTAGTCAACTTCTTCTAGGAGTTTCTAGAATAATTTGACTTCTTTGACCTTCTAAGGGCTTCTAGATAACTCATGAGGGTTCTCCAACTTCACAAGGACTTAACTCTCTAACGATGAGGAGTTATGTGACGTTCCACATATCACCAGAAATGGAATGACATGTACTATCCATATAGAATAGTCTTGCCTGTATATACATTGATCTTCATTACATTATTCCTCAACCAAACTTGGGTTCCTTACTCATACCTCTAGAGCTACTGGAATGTGCTACCTGACATACTCAAAGGTTGACATCAATATCTAAGGGTTGAAATCAATATACAACATCACTCTCCAAGGGTTGACATCAATGAAAACCAACTATCTAGCTATCCATCAATCTAGACCAACTATCTGACATACAATGCCATTAATACTCTTAGAAGGATATTTTCTCCAGGTTCATGTTATTAGATGTGAAACCTTGGAATAACATCGTTTGGAGCTATGATTTGGAGAAAGGTTCTTTGATAGTTCGATTGAGAAGGAGCTATCGGGAAGGCTCTAATAGAATTATTTTGGGCTCACATGCCTTCCGACTGAGAGATTCCCCGAGGAATATTTAATTTTTTGTATTGGGAAATGCACTATTAATGAAGCATTATTTGTTTGCGTATGTGATATGTGTTCATTTGGCACACAAAAAACATTTGCGAAGACCACAATTTAAACAATTGATTAATTAACCATCTTAAAGTAATATCGTCATGATGGGTTATTAGAGAGGGTCCATTGGGAAGGTGATGTCAGATGGTACTATGGTACATGGTTTCTTCTTGTTTTGACGACGGTTTCCCTAAGGAATATTCTATGTCTCTAAGAGTTTTCTTCTACTAAAGAGCGTTATATGTGGGGAAGATTAAAATGTTTTTTTATAATTTTGAGTTTTCCAATGAGCTATGGCTAGCCAAATAATGTGAACAATTATATGAGGGGCCTACCCACATGCTTATGAATCCTACCTTCTCACATTAGTTCCTTTGGGCCAATGACCTCTTGACATGAGGTCACAAGGTAAATGCCTAACAACATAGTTGAGCCCTTCTATATTAGGATTAGTTCATTGGTTGGATTCATTCGGCAAGAAGAAATGTGGAAATTTTGTGGTCCTTTCTGATAAAGGAGGAGATGACAATGAATATTCTGAATATTGTTGGTCTTCAGACTTCAAAATGTTCCTACAAATTTTATATGTTTGGTGTCGATGAGAAGACTCCAATAGAATGTATCTGATAGACTGTTGGATTTTAAAGTTTGGAAAAGGATAGAAAATTTCATGTTTGTTCCTCTTGAGTGGGAACATTCCGATGACCAATGATCCAATGACCCTTTATGTGTGGTCACATGAGTGTATATTTTCCTTGTAAGTAAAAAAGGGTTCTCGAAAATAGAATGTAGATGATTCGTAGAGGGGAATGGCTAACAAAATACATAATACAAATAAAAACATTTCTGATCACCATAGCTATCTTTATTTAATTCCGAGACTACATATATAGAATAGTATCTCCTATACAAGTACTAAATCAAGTTAGTAGTGATAAAATTCCTTGCTAAATTTTTTTGATAGGGGGACCCATAGTAATTCTTTGGAGAAGAGAATTTCAATGGGTAGTTGTGGGGGGCACGATAGGAAGACAACCTTCAAGTCTAAAGAATGTCTCTTCGATTGGTTGGTCATGCCTTTTGGCTTAACTAACTCCCTGACCACATTCATGTGGATGATGGATAATGTATTACGACCATTCACAAAATCATTTGTGGTCATATATGTGGATGACATCCTCATATTTATAAAAACTTGGGAGGAACATTTGAAGCATATTCAACAGGTCTTGGGAACCCTGTGAAAACACAAGTTTTATGCCAATTTGGAGAGGTGTTCCTTCGATATATAGAGAATTCAATATTTAGGATACATCATGGATGAGTAGGGTGTGCATGTTGATCCAACTTAAACTCAAGTCATTCGTGATTGACCGACATCGAAGACACTAACCAAGATCTGCATATTGTTGGGCCTCGCCAAATCATATCATAGGTTTGTGTTGGGGTTCTCTCATATCACTTGGGCCCAAAGCCAGGTCACCAAGGGTGGAGCCAAGGACAAGTTTTTTTGGGATGCAACACAACACAAATCATTCAAGGATTTGAAATTTTGCCTCAAATCATCAATAGTCCCTATTCTTCTAGACCCACAACAACCATTCGATATTGAGATAGATGCTTCATATCATACCATCAGTGTAGTCCTCAGTCAATATGGGCATCTGGTGGCCTGTCACAGGGAAAAATTATCTGATGTTCTTCGCAGATACTCCACCCGTGAAAAATATATGTACTCTATTGTGCAAGCATGTTGACAGTGGACACATTACATTACGGGAAAGGAAACAATCATCCACACTGATTATAGGCCTCCACAATTCATGCAGAGACAAGGAAAGTTATAGAATGAATTCCATCATAAGTGGTCCATGTACTTGTAGCAATTCACTTGAACATCAACTACAAGAAGGGAAGCACCAACCATGTTACAGACTGCCTCATTTGACCCTCGGTTGTGGTGCTAACCAGAGTTCTCAACTCCTATGGGAATGAGACCTTCAGGTGGCTACAATTATACAACAAATACTATGACTTTGCTACTACCTATCAGACATCGAGTGCAGAAAAAAAAATTCTAGACTTTCATCTCCAAGATGTACTACTATTCCATCTGAGCCATATATGTGTTCCTTCAAGCAAGCATGAAAAGATGATTTGGTAATCTCATTACAGTAGGACGACATGACACTTTGACATGGGAAAATTCATTTTTATTTGTTGAAGCTTCGACAATATGTCAGCAAGTATATTAGATCCTGCATTTCCTATGCCATTTCCAAACCTTCCATTAATAAACATGGGCTATACACCCATTTTCCTACTTCTGAGAGGCCTTGGGACTCCATCTCCATGGATTACGTGTTTGGTATACCTTAAAAAAAGAATGGGAATGATTGTGTCTTCATGGTCATTGATCGCTTCTCTAAGATGGAAGTTTTAACACCCTGGAAGAAGAGAATCACAACTAAGACCACTGCTAAGCTCTTCTTTGAGTGTGTTTGGGCTCATTTTGGGCTCCCTCGGATCATTATTTCAGATCGATACAGTAGGTTTCTAATTACTTTCTATTCCAACCTATGGTTTATTATGGACACTTATCTCACCAAATCGACTACCTTCCACCCACAAAATGATGGATAAGCAAAGGTAGTGAAAATGATGATTGATCATATCCTGAGTATGTACAATTCTAAACATCCATGCACATGGGATGAAATCCTTCCTTAAGTTTGACATATCTACAACAAAACCCTCCATAGCTCTATTGGCCATAACCCCTTTCAGGTGTGCTTGGGGTTCCAGCTATTTCCCCCCATGGATGTAGCTCTACCCATTACAACTAAACAGGAATAGTCATCCCATGCTCAGACTAAGGCTAATTGAGTAGCCAAGTTTTTTTAATGAATCTATTACATACAACAACAAGTTCAAGATATTTTGTAGAAAGCCAATGCCAAGAAAAAGCGGTGCCAGGATCAAAATCGGGTACCACACAAGTTTTAGGTGGAAGATACGGTATGGTTTCATTTGCGGAAAGAGTGACTCATAAGACTCCATAGAAATATCCTTCCACTCTGATACGATAATTACACCATCACCAAGACTACGTGTGAGAATTATTTTGAATTAAGTATTCCCCCTTTCCTTGGCTTGCACCCCATATATAATGTGGCTCTCCTTTGACCATATTTTCCATCTCTACTAGAAAATTTGTATGTGGTCGAGTACTTATCCGCTACATAAATAAATCTTGACTGCATTGAGTAGTTGACAATGGATTGTATCATGGACACTAAGACGAAAGGCACCCACCAACAGAACGTCCAGCTGTATCGAGTTGTCAAAGCAAGACAACTTCTTCACGAGAAGTCAGATTCAACAGAAGTTTCCCCATATGATGGAGGAACTTAATGCAATGGGGATTGATTATTACTAATGGGGGAGGAATGATCCAAGTGGATACCAGTGGCCACCCACCTATTCCACTAATTTAGAATGGTTCCACAACTTGGCAGTTTTCTACAGTTTTTTGGGTCCCAAAATTCTAGGGTAGTTTTGAGGCCGTAAATGATGTTTTTTTACATGGTAATAATCAATAAATGTATTGGGATATTTATAATGTGTACTTATCATCTATACCTTTTCAACTATCTACTGAGCGCCCCAAACAGAGATCGTATGCAAAATTAATGACCTCGGGAAGTTGATGTATCAACTAACCACATCGGGGCAACAAACGTTTTGGCGTTTTATCTTCTAGGGTTAGGTTTTTGGGTTTTTAAGGTTTTCTCATTGATTCATTATGTTAAAATTCTTTTTCGTCCTCTTTGTAATCAACTTCTTATGAATGAGTATAGCTAACACATCTCTCTTCAGGGATAATCTACCACCATTCTAGCTAGTTTGTGTGATTTGAATATTATAGTATTTTGTATTCCATTCATTAATAAAATATGAGTTAATTGTGTTACTGTATTTATTAGAATATATCGATGTGTTATATCTTCCTTCATTTCATTCTCAATATAACCCATATAAATCCATCAACACAAGATGCTATCACAACATTCATAATAGGTTTTGAACTTGTTTCCATAGAATCCCACCATGCATGCTTTACATATGCCTTCTCAAATATAGAATCTCTTCTAGCCTCCCATTGGAATGTACAAGTGTCTATGGATCAACAAGTAACTTGTAAAGGTCACTTTATCTCACTCTTGTAGCCAAATTCCTTGGACTAGTTAGACTGCAATCACTGATGGTGCACTACTATCCATTGAAAAAAACTTTACACTATATATCTATCTTACAAGACATTGAAAGAAAAATTTTCCTCCAATAAAGAACAAACATAATATCACTCACCTGAAGAACATCACCTAAAGGAATTTGAAAATAAATAGGGCCAACCCATCTCATTAGATAAGTGGCACCATCACCAAGCTCCACACTTATACCTATCTTTTGTTCTTGAATATTGAAAAATTAATAACTATCATATCTAATATGTCTTGCAGATCCACCATCAAGCACTAGATATAATGTTAGAAGAAAAACAAGAGAACAAATCCATATCCATCTTGGAAAATATGTAATATGAAGAATATCCTCCACCTAGAATAGGTGAAAAACACCAACACATATGAGAACAAATCAACCACCTATTGTAGGTCCTCCATAAGTGGCGCCATTGCCAAGCTCTTCACTTATAACTCTCACTTGTTCTTGAATATTGATAAATTAATATCTATTGTATCTCATATGTCTTGTAGATCCACTGTCCACATACCATCAAACACTAGACAAAATGTTAGAAGAAAAACAAGATACCAAATCCATATCCATCTTGGAAAATATGTAATATGAAGAAGATCATCCACCTAGCATAGGTGAAAAACACTAACATATATGAGAACAAGTCAACCACATATTGTAGGTCCTCCTGAATATATGACCAACAGAAAATAAAACCATACCAACTAATAATCATATAGATCTACCACCTATTACTAGCAAACCATGGAACAAATCAACTACTTATCACAAGTCCTCTTAGGAATCACACCTATTGAAAATACATCTATGATAATCATCAATGTAGTAGGTCCATCTCTTCTAATCATGAGATAAACCCATAAAAACCTCCCATAGGTTTTAGTGTTCATCTTAAGAAACCTAGTGTATCACACTTAATGAACTTAAACAAGGTCAAGCACCTCTCCCAGGTAATATTCAACTAAAATAAATCTCCCTCTTACACCTAGAGTGATCTCAACCACAAAATATTTGCTACCACGTCGAAATTTTTGAACCTCAAGGTTTGAATGAAAAATAGAAAAATTCATATCTTTCACTAGAGGTTTCATGGATCTTAATCTTGTAAATTTTCATCCTTAGGGATATTATGAAATATAGAACAAAAAATTAAATGGAAAATTTAAAATATTTAAATCCTTAACAACCCAATGTTCTTGGCAAACCAAGGAGAAAATATATCAAAGTGTTTTGAAAAGTTTCAACCCTCTATGGAAATATTATCATGCATAAACCATATTTGAAAACTTACTTTGGAAAAAGTTATAAAAGAAGTAAAACAACCCTTAACTTGTTCAATTACAATGTTAAATCACCAAACACAATTTATGTTTACTTATGTTAAATCAACAAGACATGTATAGTTGTTAATAACAATCTGTTAAGAACATAGATGGTTGAAATTCAAATGTGCAATTTACACAAGCTTTGGATAGCTAAAAAAATCATTAATATAGACAATATGAAGTTTTTATACACACCGTAGCCTTATAAAAAGGCTAGTACAATACACTATCTCTCCAAAACCCTAGCTAGAGAAAATCAAGAAAAAACCTAGCTCAACCAAGGAGCTCCAACATGAATGAATCACTAAAATGAGTCCTCCAATGAAAGTCATTTTATCTTTTCTTCTTCTTCACCAAATACACCTCTAGTTTATTCTCAAAACCATAATTTCAAACCTCCAAGGGATGAAATCCTAACCCAAGACGTCAATATGCTCCAAGAAGATCATGAAACCCTAATGATTCTAGGGGAGAGAGAGAGAGAGAGAGAGAGAGAGAGAGAGAGAGAGAGAGAGTACAAATGAATATCTAAGAGAGGGAATATGACTAGTGTACTCTTCTCATTAGGGGAATTTTGAGGTAAAAAATGGGCTTAAATATGATTCAAGATGATGATGTCACCCATAAGGGTAAGCATTTTTGGAGGGAAAGGAAGAAAGTACTTTTTCTAATTGTATTTTCAACTTATCTCTTTATAGGTTTACTCAAATTTCTAGTGTAGGCACTCATTGAATGTGGAGTTAAATTATTCATTCAACAAGTACCCACTCTACATACTTTGATAGAACCCAGAATGAAATAAATTGTAATACATGAAAAAATGTGTTTCTTAAGAAGAAACATGTTTGTTTCCCCATGTATTTCCATGTTATCTCACAATGGGTTTATTAAAATTAAGTAGAGTGGATACTCATTGGATGCATAATTTAATTTTTCATCCAACGAGTGCCTACAATTGAAATTTGAGTAAACCTATAAGGAGTTAAGTAAAAAATATGATTAAAAAAAGTAGTTTTCTATCTTTCCCTTTGAAATTTCATAACTCCCATTTTATTATATTTATTATTATTTTATTATTTTCCTTAGGAGGCCCATTTGGGCCCATTTTAGACCTCTAATTTCCCCTAATATGATCACATATTTAATATAAGAGTGATAAGCATAATGAGCTATGTTGAATTATGATCATCTCCAACATATTCTTCTTCAAAAGTGTAAACCCTAGTCACAAAAGAAAGCTCCCAATGAAGATTCCCCCCCTCTTCTACATAACCTCCCCTAGGGTTTCCTCATAAACCCTGGTGAATCACTCCAAGAAGGAAATTATAAAGAGAAGAGTATAATGATAATGATGAATGGGATAGCTTATCCTTCCTTTATATATGTGGGAGGTAAGGGAGGAAAACAATACAATGTGGGCCAAATCCATTACAAATGACTTACAATAAACTCATGTGGGCCTACACAAGTGAAGCACTTCTCTACAAGAGTACAATGTAATGATCCAAGGTGATTTTATACATAATAAAGGCTCCAAGATTATGTATCTACACAATATGTGTTGACACTCCTCCATCACCATCCCATAGGGACTCCATCACTTCTCCTAAGGCATGTACTCATTTGTGTCCACTCCCTTGCATGAACATCGTCACAACTTAGGAATCCTCGAGCCAACTCCCAAACTTCATACAAGAATCCAAGAAACCCCATGTTGTCTAGGGCCTGATGCCCTACTTCAATATGCATAACTCTTCTCCTCCTAGCCTTCGTATATGAATAAAATAATTCCCATGTTGTCTAGGGATCAATGCCCTACTCCATTTTGCCATCATGAAGGACATCCCACAAGCTATTAATATAACTTCAATTCCTCAGGGAAGAATGCCAGACAATAAATCACTAAGAAAGATATATCCAATGTACAAATCCATCATGGACCCTATCCCATGTGTCATTCCATCTTAGAACATATCGGGGATAAACATACACCATGTAACCCAAATCTCATGAAACACCCCTAAACATGGTGTAAACAATTTCAAAGCAACCCAAAAGATAATAAATTTATGGGATATTATATTTCTCCACACTTGGGACATGCAATAGTGTCCTACTAGTGTGGGTTATAAAGGTACACCCTTGTGGGGGAGGGTTCCTATATTCCATAATGATTTATGTAGTCAAATAGTCCCCAGATCAATGGATAGGGTTGAATCACAAAAGGTGTGGCATATGTGTGATCCTAAATGGATCTGAACCAATGAAGGGGTGTAGGAATCAATACCTTAAATATTAAATCGATAATTATGAAGATTAGTAAACCATGGAAAAGAAAATGCATTTGTAAAGAAAAATAAGAAAAAATGAAAAAAAAAATGAAAGGAAAAAAAGAGAGAGAAGAGGTTAAGGAAAAGGAAATGAAATGTCAGCCTATTGGCCTTCCCATTACCCCAAATATACCTATTTCCTCATGGAGGTTCATTCTCAAATGGTATTTTGAGCTAAGGATAAGAGGATGAATGTAGAGCTAAAAAACCAATTTAATTGGAGAATGTTGAAATAGATTGAGCTCCATTCGAAGATGGTTTTCCTGTTTGGATTCTAGGATAAAATCCATGTTTGTTATGTTTTATATTGAGATGATATTTATCTATGTTTGTGATGTTCAATTTTACTTATGATGTTGTTTCTTCTTATTCACGTTTAATCACTATTGGTAATTACATCCATTATTTTAATGAATAATTGCATGCAAGAAAATTGTTAGTTCCATTCATAATTTTGTTCCCCGCTGGAATTTAAAGAATGTCAACATCTTTGGAATGATCACCATTCATATGGATCTTAGATAAAAGAAATGGTGGAGAATTTTTAGATGTTGTTCATAATTTTTATTTCTGATCCCTTGTAACGAATAATTCTCTCTCCATCTAGAGCATTGGTATTTTTTGAATCAAATTCTTAATTGCTAGGTTGAATTCCAATATGTTGGGGTGTTTTACCATTCTCACAAGTCCTCACATAGATCTATTGGGAGAATTTACATTCCCTTGGGACAATTCCCACTTTCTAGGAGACTTTTTTCATATCTAGGCTAGTTTAGCTATTGTCTGTGTCATTTTATCCCACCTACAGGGCTGTACAATGGTCATGCAAACCATACACCTATCTAGTTGATTGGAATTCCCTCTGGTCAAATTAATTATTTCTCTAGTTGAACTAGGTATCCCTCTGGTTGATTTCATCTTGCTTGGTAAACTCAACCTTCCCTAGTCGACTACTCTCTTTTCCTGGATGATTAATTCCTTTTCTAGTTGATTGTATTCATTTCCTAGTATATTTCTCATTATTTAGTTGGGTTACCAACCAACTATTGAACTTACCTTAACTATTGGTCGATTCCTCTAATCACCTTTTTGTTGGGCACCTTCATTCATAGTAGGTCAACTTACTTTAATTGTTGGTTGATTCCTCTATTTACATTTCTATCAGGCTCCTCCATTCATTGTAGATAAACTTACCTTGTAACGTATCCAACACCCAAGCTGAGTCCCATCATTGCAAAAAATCACATAGCCTACTAATTTTTGTTTTTAAAATGCCCCCATACGTATAAAATAAAAACAAGGGGAAACAAGCCCATTAAATTTACAACAAAACAATATGTTAATTTACCCATGCATCTACATCATTTATAAAAAAAAGAATACAACTGGTCAATTAAACCAACGAACACACACACAATTCAAGTATTCATTTATACAGTGGAATATTCATAACAAAAACAATATAACACTTATCTATTAGTAAAGTAACCAACTTGTTGCATATAAAGGATGAACCTCCCAACCATAGGCACCGCTGCTCCAAATATCAATAGTAATCCACCCCTGAGCTAAGGATATTGTTAAGACCTAATATTGGCTCATTACCCCTTAATTGGGTCATATTATATTAGTAATGTTATTTTATTTATGTCGGCTTTAGGCCATTAGTTGTAATTATACCTCCTAGTCTCCTATATATACCAACGAGACATTTTCATTTTGAATCATCTTGTACTTGAAAATTTAAGTGGGGTAAAAGGAGGTTGCCCCCTCGAAGAGGCTTATTATCCGAAACTATCTCTTTTTCAAGGTGTTGAGTACTTTTTCTAAGGTTTTTCTATGCTATATTGATATTTGGTTCTTAACATATGGTATCATAGCTCAAGGTCTTGGGGTTTCGCTGCTACATCCGAGACACCTTGGAATTTTTGCTATAATTTTTTTTCTACAATGTTTCAAAAGGAACGGCTTGGAGGATATTTAGTAAAAAAAATCAAGGTACGTTGGGTTCAAAATTCAGCTCCTGAGGCCTTATACTTTCTAAGATACAACCTGTACAAGATAGGGTTCTGGAATCATCCTGAAATGAGTCATTGCGGAATTTTCGCTATAAAAGCGTTTCTGTAATGTTTCAGACCCTGAACTTCAAAGGCTATTTACAGAAATTAGTAAGGTATCTGTGGTAAAAATTTTATCTTCTGGGTCTTCTTAAATTTGTAGATACATCTTGTGTAAGATAGGGTATCTGACTAGTCCTATTGACTAGTCTCAAGAAGGTGTTCCAGGTAAAACAATCATAACTTCTTCCTAGAGTATCCAAATTTAGTGGGACTAGTTGCATTGGATCATGGACAGTCCGTAGTATTTCTGGTGTGAATTTTAGAATTTATATCAATTATTTTGTGCGGGGCATGCTATACAAGTGAGATCTCCTAGAAAGGCCAAAAATCGACAAGTTGTGGGGAAGTTACTGTAAATTCCACTTGGCACATCCAATTTTGATTAGACCTATGGCATTGCAGAGAAGAAGTATCAAAGAACTACATAAAAGAAAGTTTCATACCCAGAAGGGCCGAAACTTGGGAGATACAACATAAGACATATTGTCTAGCAGAACCACCTCAAAATCAAGGTTCAAAAGTGATATTTGGCCAACATGCCACCCAAAAAGGGAACTTCTACACCAAATAAGCCTCCAAAAAATTCTACTTGGAGTCTTGATGAAGGTGAAGAAATGCGTAGGGATATAAATGATTTACAAAAGAAAATAGTAACAAAAGATGAACTACAAGAGATGATGGAGGGTTTAAAAGGGGAGATCATGGAAGTATTGAAAAATTTCGTAACAGAGAAGACACCTGAAAGTGAAAATGCATCCCATGAAATTCATGATGAGAACACAAGGAAGGTGAATCAAGAATGGATAAACTCCAACTTTGGTTTGAAGACCAACCACGTTCCTAATATTGATATGAGCAAGTTTGATGGCAAGGACCCA
>JASDQU010103573.1:105041-149004 GCA_032191745.1 Picea mariana | reverse complement strand
AAATCAATTTGGTGGAGATGGGGTCGTTCAATCCCATGATTTCAAGATCACTAGGTTTTAAGGAGCATATCTAGGCAGCCTTTAAGCATCTTGTCGACAGATGGCAGATCAACAATCAAAGGGATTTGTCCGAGTTGTTAAGAAGGAGCACGAGACATTTGGCATCGAACAAAATATTAAGCTTATACACAGTTGTCGATCTATTACACTTGTCATCAATTTTATGAAGCAGCCACAGGTGGCAGAGCAATTCTAGGCTCTAAAGGAAAAAACTCAACAAATACAAATCAGTTCCAGATTTCAAGGCATAAACTTAACAATCAAAGCATAAAATCAGGAATTTTTCAAGCAGGAAATTATCCAAGTGGTAGATGACAGTTTCAAGCATTCCCAGTCTAAGAAGATTCGACTCCAACAAATCTCCAACAATCAGAGCTTTAAACGATTTATTTTTGGTATTCTTTGTTTTGATTCTGTTAGAATTTATTGGCCAACGAATAAATGAGTAGAGGGACTATTTCATTGATAAAAAAGGTAGTGTTGTTGTAATAGAGGAGGTTCGAACTGAGAGGAAGTAGTTTTCTTTGTTGGACTATGGGCTTTGCCATTCCAGAAAGCTTTTTTCTGTAATCTCAAAATGATCAATCAGTAATAAGCAAGTTGTTGACAGGATTCTTGTGTCGAGATGTTGGTGGTGTTTCCTTACTCTGTTAAGTGTTTTTTCAGTTATCATTTCATTTGTTTTCAAATTCTTATTGTCAAGGAAAATTAATAGAGCAGAATTTATTGGAGAAATACTTTGCTTCTGGTTCTTGATAATATTTATGTTTCTCTTCTAAAAGCTCAGTTTAGGAATTCTTAACTACTCCTTTGCTTGGCTTTTTCCTCCCCTATTTCTTCCTCATTTGATATCATTCAAACTTAATTCAATCCAACATTTCCACTACCTTACCCTGTGTAAGAGTTTTGTCTAGATCTGAGAGTGAATCATATATTTAAGCGCAGACCCCATTTGCCCAATGGCCCTCTTTGTGGTCCCAAACTAACCATTTAAAAACCAAAAACTCTGATCCCTCATAACTAGCCTAATATCCTATTCCAAAGCAAGATAAATCATGCAGAGAGAGCCCTCTTTGAGTCTTGGAGGGCTAGATCCAAGACTCCAAACGGTTGAAATAGTTACCTCTGTCAATTTCCCCCTCAGCCTGAGAAATTACGGAGTGATAAAAAAATCATCAATAGTCCCTATTCTTCTAGACCCGCAGCAACCATTTGATATTGAGATAGATGCTTCATATCATACCATCAATGTAGTCCTCACTCAATATGGGCATCTGGTGGCCTATCACAGTGAAAAACTATCTGACGTTGTTTGCATTTACTCCACCTGTGAAAAATATATGTACTCTATTGTGCAGGCATGTTGACAGTGGACACATTACATTAAGGGAAAGGAAACAATCATCCACACTCATTATAGGCCTCCACAATTCATGCAGACATAAGGAAAGCTACAGAATGAATTCCATCATAAGTGGTCCACGTACCTGTATCAATTCACTTGAACATCAACTACAAGAAGGGAAGCACCAACCATGTTACAGACTGCCTCATTTGACCCCTGGTTGTGGCGCTAACCAGAGTTCTCAACTCCTATGGGAATGAGACCTTTAGGTGGCTACAATTATACAACAAATACTATGACTTTGTTACTACCTATCAGACATTGAGTGCAAAAAAAAAACTATAAACTTTCATCTCCAAGATGTACTACTATTCCATCTGAGCCATATATGTGTTCCTTCAAGCAAGCATGAAAAGAGCATTTGGTAAGATCATTACAGTCATATGACATGACACTTTGGCATGGGAAAAGCAATGGTGGTACTACAAAATCATTTTTATTGGTTGAAGCTCTGGCAATATGTCAACAAGTATATTAGATCTTGCATTTCCTATGCCATTTCCAAACCTTCCATTAAGAAACATGGGCTATACACCCATTTTCCTAAATCTGAGAGGCCTTGGGACTCCATATCCATGGATTACATGTTTGGTATACCTTCAAAAAAGAATTGGAATGATTGTGTCTTCATGGTCATTGATCGCTTCTCTATGATGGAAGTTTTAACACCCTGAAAGAAGAGCATCACAACTAAGACCACTGCTAAGCTCTTCGTTGAGTGTGTTTGGGTTCATTTTTGGCTCCCTCCGATCATTATTTCAGATCGAGATAGTAGGTTTCTGAGTACTTTCTATTCCAACCTATGGTTGATTGTGGACACTTATCTCACCAAATCGACTACCTTCCACCCACGGAATGATGGATAAACAAAGGTAGTCAAAATGATGATTGATCATATCCTGAGTATGTATAATTCTAAACATCCATGCACATGGGATGAAATCCTTCCTTAAGTTTGACATATCTACAACAAAACCCTCCATAGCTCTATTAGCCATAACCCCTTTCAGGTGTGCTTGGGGTTCTAGCCATTTCCCCCCATGGATGTAGCTCTACCCATTACAACTAAACAGGAATAGTCATCCCATGTTCAGACTAAGGCTAATTGAGTAGCCAAGTTTTTTTAATGAATCTATCACATCCAACAACAAGTTCAAGATATTTTGTAGAAATCTAATGCCAAGAAAAAGTGGCGCCAGGATCAAAATCGGGTACCACACAAGTTTTAGGTGGAATACAAGGTATGGTTTCATTTGCAGAAAGAGTGACTCAAAAGACTCCATATAAATATCCTCCCACTCTGATACGAGACTTACACCATCACCAAGACTACGTGTGAGAATGATTTTGAATTAAGTGTTCCCTCTTTCCTTGGCTTGCACCCCATATTTAATGTGGCTCTCCTTTGACCATATTTTCCACCTCTACTAGAAACTTTGTATGTGGTTGAGTACTTATCCCCTACATAAATAAATCTTGACTGCATTGAATAGTTGACAATGGATTGGATCATGGACACTAAAACGAAGGGCACCCACCAACAGAACATCCAACTCTATCGAGTTGTCAAAGCAAGACAACTTCTTCACTAGGAGTCGGATTCAACAGAAGTTTCCCCATCTGATGGAGGAACTTAATCAACCTATACCAATAACTTGTACCAACATATACCAACAACCTGTACCAATAATCTCCTCAATAGATCATATCTGATAACATAGATCACATACCCAATATCACCAAAATATAACTTAAACCATGCGCATCTATGTCTCTCTATTCATGTGCCATACATGTGCATACAATCATAATCATGTGTAATAAACCCTCAAATGGACTAGACACCAAACTCTTACTGATATACAACCTCAAACTAAACCAACAACTTCAACAACATATCACAACCAAAATCCCAATATCCATATGCCAAATACCAACTGTATTCCTCAAAAAATCTGATATATGCAACAATAATGAACAACCAATACCATCTCAAGAGCTAAACACTATCTCACAAAACATACCTCAAACAAGATGTGCCATATCTCTCATAAATAGGCTCCAACCATGCTGTTGTCGCAGTTTTATTGCTACGATTATGTTGTCGCGGTTCTGTTGCTGTGATTCTCCTGTCGTGGTTTTTCTGTTGCGATTCCACTATTGTGATTATGCTTCCATCGTTCTTTTGCCTCATTTTTGTTGCTGCAATTATGTTGCTGCGATTTTTCTATCGCATTTTTTTTTCCGCACTTTTTCTCCGGTGATTTTTTTGCCGCGATTTTTCTGCAGCAAATTTGATCTATCAATAATACCTTCCAAATAACCTTTCACAAATGATATTCAATGAAGTTAAATAGGGACAAATGAGAGAGGTTTTTCCTTTCCTTTATACTCTTCATGTCTTCTTCTAGAAGTTTCTTTGTAACAACTTTACCCCTTTCTCCATCTTCTAGGGTTAACCCATTAACCCACTTTTGTTCACTTAACCACTTTGACTATTCAATCCTTTGTCCACTTAACTTAACCACTTTACCACAAATAGTAAGTTCTCCACTTTTAGTTGCAACTAAATTTATTATTTAATTAATTTCTTTTGCAACCACTTTGACTTATGCATAAATAGTAAACTCACCACTTCTTGTTTCAACCACTTTATTATTTAAATAATTTCTCTTTGCAACCACTTTGACTACTTTATTATTTAACTAATTTCTCTTTACTCACAACTTCTTGTTGCAACTAAGTTTTCTATAATTAGTCAATTCATAACTTCTTTTCCTTTAACTAACTTCTTGTTGCAACCACTTTATTATTTAATTTATTTCTTGGTCAATCACTCTGACTATTCAATCTTCTCATCACAACTACTTTACTATAATTACCAAACTCACAACTTCTTGTTGCAACTAATTTATTTTTAATTATTTTATTAATGCAACAACTATACCCATGATTAACTCCTAGTTTCACCCACTTTGACTAGTCAACTTCTTCTAGGAGTTTCTAGAATAATTTGACTTCTTTGACCTTCTAAGGGCTTCTAGATAACTCATGAGGGTTCTCCAACTTCACAAGGACTTAACTCTCTAACGACGAGGAGTTATGTGACGTTCCACATATCATCGGTAATGGAATGACATGTACTATCCATATAGAATAGTCCTACCTGCATATACATTGATCTTCATTACATTATTCCTCAACCAAACTTGGGTTCCTTACTCATACCTCTAGAGATACTGGAATGTGCTACCAGACATACTCAAAGGTTGACATCAATATCTAAGGGTTGAAATCAATATACAACATCACTCTCTAAGGGTTGACATCAATGAAAACCAACTATCTAGCTATCCATCAATCTAGACCAACTGTCTAACATACAACACCATTAATACTCTTAGAAGGATATTTTCTCCAGGTTCATGTTATCAGATGTGTCGCCTTGGAATAACATCGTTTGGAGCTATGATTTGGAGAAAGGTTCTTCGATAGTTCGATTGGGAACGAGATATCGGGAAGGATCTAATAGAATTCTTTTGGGCTCACATGCCTTCCGAATGAGAGATTCCCCGAGGAATATTTACTTTTTTGTATTGAGAAATGCACTATTAATGAAGCATTATTTGTTTGCATATGTGAGATGTGTTCATTTGGCACACAAAAAACATTTGCGAAGACCACAATTTAAAAAATTGATTAATTAACCATCTTAAAGTAATATCTCCCTGATGGGTTATTAGAGAGGGTCCATTGGGAAGGTGATATCAGATGGTACTATGATACATGGTTTCTTCTTGTTTCGACGACAATTTCCCTAAGGAATATTCTATGTCTCTAAGAGTTTTCTTCCAAAAAAGAGCGTTATATGTGGGGAAGATTAAATTTTTTTTTATAATGTTAAGTTTTCCAATGATCTATGGCTCGCCAAATAATGTGAACAATTATATGAGGGGCTTACCCACACGCTTATGAATCCTACCTTCTCACATTAGTTCCTTTGGGCCAATGACCTCTTGACACGAGGTCACAAGGTAAATTCCTAACAACCTAGCTGAGCCCTTCTATATCAGGATTAGTTTATTGGTTAGATTCATTTGGCAAGAAGAAATGTGGAAATTTTGTGGTCCTTTCTGATAAAGGCGGAGATGACAATGAATAGTCTGAATATTGTTGCTCTTCAGACTTCTAAATGTTCCTACAAATTTTATATGTTTGGTGCCAATGAGAAGACTCCAATAGAATGTATCTGATATCCTGTCGGCTTTCATAGTTTGGAAAAGGATAGAAAATTTCATGTTTGTTCCTCTTGAGTGGGAACATTCCGATGACCAATGATCCAATGACCCTTTATGTGTGGTCGCATGAGTGTATATTTTCCTTGTAAGTACAAAAGGGTTCCCGAAAATAGAATGTAGATGATTTGTAGAGGGTAATGGCTAACAAAAGACATAATACAAATAAAAACTTTTCTGATCACCATAGCTATCTTTATTTAATTCCAAGATTACATATATAGAATAGTATCTCCTATACAAGTACCAAATCAAGTTAGTAGTGATAAAATTCATTGTTGAATTTTTTTGATAGGGGGACCCATAGTAATTCTTTGGAGAAGAGAATTTCAATGGGTAGTTGTGGGGGGCACGATAGGAAGACAACCTTCAAGTCTCAATAATGTCTCTTCGATTGGTTGGTCATGCCTTTTGGCTTAACTAACTCCCTGACCACATTCATGTGGATGATGGATAATGTATTACGACCATTCGGAAAATCCTTTGTGGTCATATATGTGGATGACATCTTCATATTTATAAAAACTTGGGAGGAACATTTGAATCATATTCAATAAGTCTCGGGAACCCTGTGAAAACACAAGTTTTATGTCAATTTGGAGAGGTGTTCCTTCGATATACAGAGAATTCAATATCTAGGATACATCATGGATGAGTAGGGTGTGCATGTTTATCCAACTTAAACTCAAGTCATTTGTGATTGGCTGACATCGAAGACACTAACCAAGATCTACATATTGTTGGGCCTCACCAAATCATATCATAGGTTTGTGTCGGGGTTCTCTCATATCACTTGGTCCCAAATCTAGGTCACCAAGGGTGGAGCCAATGACAAGTTTTTTTGGGATGCAACACAACACAAATCATTCAAGTGTTTGAAATTTTTCTTCAAATCATCAATAGTCCCTATTCTTCTAGACCTGCAAAAACCATTCGATATTGAGATAGATGCTTCATATCATACCATCAGTGTAGTCCTCACTCAATATGGGCATTTGGTAGCCTGTCATAGTGAAAAACTATCTGATGTTGTTCGCATATACTCCACCTGTGAAAAATATATGTACTCTATTGTGTAGGCATTTTGACAGTGGACACATTACATTACGGGAAAGGAAAAAATCATCCAAACTGATTATAGGTCTCCACAATTCATGCAGACACAAGGAAATTTACAAAATGAATTACATCTTAAGTGGTCCACATACCTGTAGCAATTCACTTGAACATCAACCACAAGAAGGGAAGCACCAACCATGTTACAAACTGCCTCATTTGACCCCTGGTTGTGGAGCTAACCAGAGTTCTCAACTCCTATGGGAATGAGACCTTCAGGTGGCTACAATTATACAACAAATACTATGACTTTGGTACTAGCTATCAGACATTGAGTGCAGAAAAACAAATTATAGACTTTCATCTCCAAGATGTACTACTATTCCATCTGAGCCATGTATGTGTTCCTTCAAGCAAGCATGAAAAGATGATTTGGTAAGCTCATTACAGTCAGACGACATGACACTTTGGCATGGGAAAAGCAATGGTGGTACTACAAAATCATTTTTATTGGTTGAAGCTCCGGCAATATGTCAGCAAGTATATTAGATCCTGCATTTCCTATGCCATTTTGAAACCTTCCATTAAGAAACATGGGCTATACACCCATTTTCCTACTTCTGAGAGGCATTAGGACTCCATCTCCATGGTTTACATGTTTGGTATACCTTAAAAAAAGAATGGGAATGATTGTGTCTTCATGGTCATTGATCGCTTCTCTAAGATGGAAGTTTTAACACCCTGAAATAAGATCATCACAACTAAGACCACTGCTAAGCTCTTCTTTGAGTGTGTTTGGTTTCATTTTGGGCTCCCTTGGATCATTATTTCAGATCGAGACAGTAGGTTTATGAGTACTTTCTATTCCAACTTATGGTTGATTATGGACACTTATCTCACCAAATCGACTACCTTCCACCCACAGAATGATGGATAAGCAAAGGTAGTCAACATGATGATTGATCATATCCTGAGAATGTACAATTCTAAACATCCATGCACATGGGATGAAATCCTTCCTTAAGTTTGACATATCTACAACAAAACCCTCTATAGTTCTATTGGCCATAACCCGTTTCAGGTGTGCTTGGGGTTCTAGCCATTGCCCCCTATGGATGTAGCTCTACCCATTACAACTAAACAAGAATAGTCATCCCATACTTAGACTAAGGCTACTTTAGTAGCCAAGTTTTGTTAATGAATCTATCACATCCAACAACAAGTTCAAAATATTTTGTAGAAATCCAACGCCAAGAAAAAGTGGTGCCAGGATCAAAATCGGGTACCACACAAGTTTTAGGTGGAAGATAAGGTATGGTTTCATTTGTAGAAAGAGTGACTCACAAGAATCCATATAAATAACCTCTCACTCTAATACGAGACTTACACCATCACCAAGACTACGTGTGAGAATGATTTTGAATTAAGTATTCCCCCTTTCCTTGGCTTGCACCCCATATTTAATGTGGCACTCCTTTGACCATATTTTCCACCTCTACTAGAAAATTTGTATGTGGTCGAGTACTTATCCCCTACATAAATAAATCTTGAATGCATTGAATAGTTGACGATGGATTGGATCATGGACACCAAGATGAAGGGCACCCACCAACAGAACATCCAACTCTTTTGAGTTGTCAAAGCAAGACAACTTCTTCACTAGGAGTCGGATTCAACAGAAGTTTCCCCATATGATGGAGGAACTTAATGAAATGGGGACCATTTATTACTAATGGGGGAGGAATGATCCAAGTGGATACTAGTGGCCACCCACCTATTCCACTAATTTAGAATGGTTCCACAACTTGGCAGTTTTCTACAGTTTTTTGGGTCCCAAAATTCTGGGGTAGTTTTGAGGCCGTAAATGATGTTTTTTTACATGGTAATGCCCAATAAATGTATTGGGATATTTATAATGTGTACTTCTCATCTATACCTTTTCAACTATCTACTGAGCGCCCCAAATAGAGATCGTATGCAAAATTAACGACCCCGGGAAGTTGATGTATCAACTAACCACATTGGGGGCCACAAACCTTTTGGCATTTTATCTTCGAGGGTTAGGTTTTTGGGTTTTTAAGGTTTTCTCATTGATTCTTTATGTTAAAATTATTTTGCGTCCTCTTTGTAATCAACTTCTTATGAATGAGTATAGCCGACACATCTCTCTTCAAGGATAATCTACCACCATTCTAGCTAGTTTGTGTGATTTGAATTTTACAGTATTTTGTATTCCATTCATTAATAGAGTATGAGTTAATTGTGTTACTGTATTTATTAGAATATATCTATGTGTTTCCTTGTTTTATCTCTTCCTTCATTTCGTTCTCAATATAACCCATATAAATCCATCAACACAAGATGCTATCACAACATCCATAATAGGTTTTGAACTTGTTTCCATGGAATCCCACCATGCATGCTTTACATATGCCTTCTCAAATATAGAATCTCTTCTAGCCTCCCATTGGAATGTACAAGTGTATATGGATCAACAAGTAACTTGTAAAGGTCACTTTCTCTCACCCTTGTAGCCAAATTCCTTGGACTAGTTAGACTGCAATCACTGATGGTGCACTACTATCCATTGAAAACAACTTTACACTATACATCTATCTTACAATACATTGAAAGAAAACATTTCCTCCAGTAAAGAACAAACATAATATCACTCACCTGAAGAAGATCACCTAAAGGAATTTGAAAATAAATAGGGCCAACCCATCTCATTAGATAAGTGGCACCATCACCAAGCTCCACACTTATACCTATCTTTTGTTCTTGAATATTGAAAAATTAATAACTATCGTATCTCATATGTCTTGCATATCCATTGTCCACATACCATCAAGCACTAGACATAATGTTAGAAGAAAAACAAGAGAACAAATCCATATCCATCATGTAAAATATGTAATATGAAGAATATCCTCCACCTAGAATAGGTGAAAAACACCAACACATATGAGAAAAAATCAACCACCTATTGTAGGTCCTCCATAAGTGGCGCCATTGCCAAGCTCCACACTTATACCTCTCTCTTGTTCTTGAATATTGATAAATTAATATCTATTGTATCTCATATGTCTTGTAGATCCACTGTCCACATACCATCAAACACTAGACAAAATGTTAGAAGAAAAACAAGATACCAAAACCATATCCATCTTGGAAAATATGTAATATGAAGAAGACCATCCACCTAGCATAGGTGAAAAACACTAACATATATGAGAACAAATCAACCACATATTGTAGGTCCTCCTGAATATATGACCAACAGAAAATAAAACCATACCAACTAATAATCATATAGATCTACCACCTATTACTAGCAAACCATGGAACAAATCAACTACTTATCAGAAGTCCTCTTAGGAATCACACCTATTGAAAATACATCTATGATAATCGTCAATGTAGTAGGTCCATCTCTTCTAATCATGAGATAAACCCATAAAAACCTCCCATATGTTTTAGTGTTCATCTTAAGAAACCTAGTGTATCACACTTAATGAACTTAAACAAGGTCAAGCACCTCTCCCAGGTAATATTCAACTAAAATAAATCTCCCTCTTACACCTAGAGTGATCTCAACCACAAAATATTTGATACCACGTCGAAATTTTTGAACCTCAAGGTTTGAATGAAAAATATAAAAATTCATATCTTTCACTAGAGGTTTCATGGATGTTAATCTTGTAAATTTTCATCCTTAGGGATATTATGAAATATAGAACAAAAAAATAAATGGAAAATTTAAAATATTTCAATCCTTAACAACCCAATGTTCTTGGCAAACCAAGGAGAAAATATATCAAAGTGTTTTGAAAAGTTTCAACCCTCTATGGAAATTTTATCATGCATAAACCATATTTGAAAACTTACTTTGGAAAAAGTTATAAAATAAGTAAAACAACCCTTAACTTGTTCAATTACAATGTTAAATCACCAAACACAATTTCTGTTTACTTATGTTAAATCAACAAGACATGTATAGTTGTTAATAACAATCTATGAAGAACATAGATGGTTGAAATTCAAATGTGCAATTTACACAAGCTTTGGATAGCTGAAAACTTCATTAATATAGACAATATGAGGTTTTTATACACACCATAGCCTTATAAAAAGGCTAGTACAATACACTATCTCTCCAAAACCCTAGCTAGGGAAAATCAAGAAAAACCCTAGCTCAACCAAGGAGCTCCAACATGAATGAATCACTAAAATGAGTCCTCCAATGAAAGTCATTTTATATTTTCTTATACTTCACCAAATACACCTCTATTTTATTCTCAAAACCATAATTTCAAACCTCCAAGGGATGAAATCCTAACCCAAGACATCAATATGCTCCAAGAAGATCATGAAACCCTAATGATTCTAGGAGAGAGAGAGAGAGAGAGAGAGAGAGAGAGAGAGAGAGAGAGAGAGAGTACAAATGAAGATCTAAGAGAGGGAATATGACTAGTGTACTCTTCTCATTAGGGGAATTTTGAGGTAAAAAATGGGCTTAAATATGATTCAAGATGATGATGTCAACCATAAGGGTAATCATTTTTGGAGGGAAAGGAAGAAACTACTTTTTCTAATTGTATTTTCAACTTATCTCTTTATAGGTTTACTCAAATTTCTAGTGTAGGCACTCATTGAATGTGGAGTTAAATTATGCATTCAACAAGTACTCACTCTACATACTTTGATAGAACCCATAATGAAATAAATTGTAATACATGAAAAAATGTGTTTCTTAAGAAGAAACATGTTTTTTTCCCCATGTATTTCCATGTTATCTCACAATGGGTCTATTAAAATTAAGTAGAGTGGGTACTCATTGGATGCATAATTTAATTTTTCATCCAACGAGTGCCTACAGTTGAAATTTGAGTAAACCTATAAGGAGTTAAGTAAAAAATATGATTAAAAAAAGTAGTTTTCTATCTTTCCCTTTGAAATTTCATAACTCCCATTTTATTATATTTATTATTATTTTATTATTTTCCTTAGAAGGCCCATTTGGGCCCATTTTAGACCTCTAATTTCCCCTAATATGATCACATATTTAACATAAGAGTGATAAGAATAATGAGCTATGTTGAATTATGATCATCTCCAACATATTCTTCTTTAAAAGTGTAAACCCTAGTCACAAAAGAAAGCTCCCAATGAAGATTTCCTCCCTCTTCTACATAACCTCCCCTAGGGTTTCCTCATAAACCCTGGTGAATCACTCCAAGATGGAAATTATAAAGAGAAGAGTATAACAATAATGATGAATGGGATGGCTTATCCTTCCTCTATATATGTGGGATGTAAGGGAGGAAAACAATACAATGTGGGCCAAATCCCTTACAAATGACTTACAATAAACTCATGTGGGCCTACACAAGTGAAGCATTTCACTCCAAGAGTACAATGTGATGATCCAAGGTGATGTTATACATAATAAAGGCTTCAAGATTATGTATCTACACAATATGTGTTGACACTCCTCCATCACCATCCCATAGGGACTCCATCACTTCTCCTAAGGCATGTACTCATTTGGGTCCACTCCCTTGCATGAACATCGTCACAACTTAGGAATCCCCAAGCCAACTCCCAAACTTCATACAAGAATCCAAGAAACCCCATGTTGTCTATGGCTTGATGCCCTACTTCAATATGCATAACTCTTATCCTCCTAGCCTTCGTATATGAATAAAATAAAACCCATATTGTCTAGGGATCGATGCCCTACTCCATTTTTCCATCATGAAGGACATCCCAAAAGCTATTAATATAACTTCAATTCCTCAGGGAAGAATGCCAGACAATAAATCACTAAGAAAGATATATCCAATGTACAAATCCATCACGAACCCTATCCCATGTGTCATTCCATCTTAGAACATATCGGGGATAAACATACACCATGTAACCCAAATCTCATGAAACACCCCTAAACATGGTGTAAACAATTTCAAAGCAACCCAAAAGATAACAAATTTATGGAATATTATCTTTCTCCACACTTGGGACATGAAATAGTGTCCTACTAGTGTGGGTTATAAAGGTACACCCCTATGGGGGAGGGTTCCTATATTCCATAATGATTTATGTAGTCAAACAATCCCTAGATCAATGGATAGGGTTGAATCGCAAAAGGTGTGGCATATGTGTGATCCTAAATGGATCTGAACCAATGAAGGGGTGTAGGACTCAGTACCTTAAATATTAAATCGATAATTTATGAAGATTAGTAAACCATGGAAAAGAAAATGCATTTGTAAATAAGAATAAGAAAAAATGAAAAAAAAAATGAAAGGAAAAAAAGAGAGAGAAGAGGTTAAGGAATAGGAAATGAAAGGTTAGCCTATTGGCCTTCCCATTACCCCAAATATCCCTATTTCCTCATGGAGGTTCATTCTCAAATGGGATTTTGAGCGAAGGATAAGAGGATGAATGTAGAGCTAAAAACCAATTTAATTGGAGAATGTTGAAATAGATTGAGCTCCATTCGAAGATGGTTTTCCTGTTTGGATTTTAGGATAAAATCCATGTTTGTTATGTTTTATATTGAGATGATATTTCTCTATGTTTGTGGTGTTCGATTTTACTTATGATGTTGTTTCTTCTTATTCATGTTTAATCACTATTGGTAATTACATCCATTATTTTAATGAATAATTGCATGCAAGAAAATTGCTAGTTCCATTCATAATTTTGTTCCCCGCTGGAATTTAAAGAATGTCAACATCTCTGGAATGATCAACATTCATATGGATCTTAGATAAAAGAAATGGTGGAGAACTTTTAGAAGTTGTTCATAATTTTTATTTCTGATCCCTTGTAACGAATAATTCTCTCTCCATCCAGAGCATTGGTATTTTCTGAATCAAATTCTTAATTGCTAGGTTGAATTCCAATATCTTGGGGTGTTTGGCCATTCTCACAAGTCCTCACATAGCTCTATTGGGCGAATTTACATTCCCTTGGGACAATTCCCACTTTCTAGGAGACTTTTTTCATAGCTAGGCTAGTTTATCTATTGTCTGTGTCAATTTTATCCCACCTACGGGGCCATACAATGGTCATGCAAACCATAAACCTATCTAGTTGATTGGAATTCCCTCCAGTCAAATTGATTATTTCTCTAGCTGAACTAGGTATCCCTCTGGTTGATCTCATCTTGCTTGGTAAACTCAACCTTCCCTAGTCGACTACTCTCTTTTCCTAGGTGATTGATTACTTTTCTAGTTGATTGTATTCATTTCCTAGTAGATTTCTTGTTATTTAGTTGGGTTACCAACCAACTGTTGAACTTGCCTTAACTATTGGTCAATTCCTCTAATCACCTTTTTGTTGGGCACCTTCATTCATAGTAGGTCAACTTACTTTAATTGTTGGTTGATTCCTCTATTTACATTTCTATCAGGCTCCTCCATTCATTGTAGATCAACTTACCTTGTAACATATCCAACACCCAAGCTGAGTCCCATCATTGCAAAAAATCACATAGCCTACTAAAAAAAAATTTAAAAATGCCCCCATATGTATAAAATAAAAACAAGGGGAAACAAGCCCATTAAATTTACAACAAAACAATATGTTAATTTACCCATGCATCTACATCACTTATAAAAAAAAAGAATACAACTGTTCAATTAAACCAACGAACGCACACACAATTCAAGTATTCATTTATACAGTGGAATATTCATAAAAAAAACAATATAACACTTATCTATTAGTAAAGTAACCAACTTGTTGCATATAAAGGATGAACCTCCCAACCATAGGCACCGCTGCTCCAAATATCAATACTAATCCACCCCTGAGCTAAGAATATGATTCCACAAGGAGATCTATCCCCTTGTCTTCCCACTCTCCACACTCAACAACCCAAACCCAGGATCTACTCCTAGAGTAGTTCCAATCCACCAACTCTCTCTTCCCCAAAACTTTCACAACCAAAGGTATGTACCTACTTCACTTCTCACAATCCCTCACGATGTACCATTCATTTATTAGGGATTCCAGTCCACTCAATTGGCTAGGAATCATTTATATAGGGACTTTAGGAACCCTCAACTTCTTTAGGAGTGCTCACAACAACCTTCACAAGCCTCTTGAGCCATTTCCTTAATAGGAAAACATACTGCAAGGTTACAACTTGTTTTATAGGAACACATGCCTCATTTCCAGTATAATACAAAACCAAGAAATGGCTTCCCTCAAGAATATAATGTTTGGGGCTCTTCCCATCACTCAACTCCTCTCTTGATGCCCAAAACATGCATGCAAAAACTGTCTCTCTTGGACATACAAATTTTATTTTACCCAAGTCAGTTGACTACTCACTTTTCCCAATGTTGATTGTACTTCAACCCCATGCTTCCCAATAAATATGGGATGTGACTCCTCACACCCACCCTCTTACATGAAATAAATGATTGTCTTTGGGAACACTCAACAAGAGGTAGAAGGTTATACACAATGATCATAATTTCAGATATGTGGGTTGGATTAATACCCATGAATAAAACCCCCCCTGGACCACTCTCTCTTATGGATCATAGTCCCCCCATCATTTTCATCCCTCTTGTATCACAACCAATGATTACTATTTTTATTAATAATTTCAATGTTCATAATATAGAATTCGGCCCCTCACCATATTAATCAATATGGTCTCTTTGCCCCAATCATATTGTCTCACCAGCCTAATTCACATTTGTACATTTACATTACAATTTGTGGGGATTAAAACTGGGGATGTTAAATTCCCCTCCCCCTTATTTTTTCACTGTCCTTAGTGCACAACATTGCACATGTATATATACATTTACAATTCTAGGCTCTTCTACCTTTAATCAACATATAGGCTTTCCATCCTAACATCACATAGGCATTCCAACCTAAATATATATACATAGGAACTTTGGGCCCAAAACCACAAATACATAGGCACTCTGGCCCCCCAAAATCATAATTAATACATAGGCACTCTGACCCCAAAAAAGCATAAATACATAGGAACTATGGACCAAAAACTATATATACATAGGCACTCTGGCCCAAAACATATACATAAACTTTTGGCATTCTCTTACAACTATCCCAATTTTCACCAAATCTCTTCCTCTTGACCTATCCAACCTAAGGAATGTACCCCTTCACCACTCTCAGTCCATTAGGTGTTCCATTCATTTATCAGGGTTGACCTAAGGAATGTGCCTCCCTTCACCGTTCTCAGTCCATCGGGCTACAACATTCATTTATTAGGGTCTCTCTCGCACCTGTAACTAGGAAACTCACTAATGAGAACTCAATGGAAATCGTTTCTAGGAAAAGTACCAGGAAAATAAAATAACCAACAACAACCTTGCTACTATAGTGCAACCCACAGAGGAGTTCACTCTTCATGCCTAACAACCTGGTTCTTTAGCAATACAACTACAATATAGGATTTCACTCTTCAGGCCTGACAACCTAGTTCTTCTGCAAGCTTAAAAATTTTATTCTTCTACAATCCTAACAACTTTCTTCTTCTACAAGACTGACAAGTTACTTCTTCATGTTGTACTCACCCTCTAGGCTTAGGAATCCCTTTCATGGTTATATAGTTCCTCAGATGATCTATCATTTTCCAAGGTGTTATTGCAAAGGCAAATGCCAAATTACTTATAGAATTCCACTAGCAATGTGTAAACTATGAAAATCATTCCATATGCATCATATGCATGCAGTCAATATGCGACATCATCATAAAATTTTCAATTATAATTTTCAAATCTGTTTTATATGGGAAAACAAAATTTCCAAACATGAGTTTTTTTTTCGCATTATATTTGTCTCTTTCAGTTGTAGATATCAGTATTCTTTATGGGATTACATCCCTTCCATATCCAAGACCATTCTCCCTACAACCTTTCTCAATTTCCATGTAGTCTAACAAATTGTTAGCATATCATAACAATTTGCAATTATTGATTTCTCAAATCTGTTTTATACAAGAAAAATAAAATTTCCCATGCATGAGTTTTTTGTTCATTATGTTTGGCTCTTGTAGCTATAGGCAACGGTCTTCTTTATGGGATTACACCATTTCCACATCCAAGACCATTCTTCCTTCATTTTCTCAACTTTCATGCAGCCAAACAAATTTTTAGCATTCATGCACATTTTTAACTGTTCATGAAATGATTTCAAAATTGTATTTGTCCAGAAATTCAATCATTTCCAGCCCTTGTTTATTTAAAAATGGAATTCAACTATTAATCATATCATCTAGAATTAAACTATCATTCACTATAAATGCATTATCGGCTCACCAAGATTTTCATAATGCAATCAAACTTTACCAATAAATAAAAACCAATGTGCCAATAATCATGGCCACATCTACACAATGCATCCTTGCATTGAATCCAAAATACCATATATCCATGTCATGTATTCCACCATGGTGAGTTGGAAGGTATAGCCCACGTCTCAACACATCATCCAAACTCTTCTCAATTACTTATTCGATCATTTGGATACCTTCTTCTTCGACCCATACACAACACTAGGAATATGATTCTCTTAGTGCTCTCTCGTGTTGGTAAAAAGGTTGGTGTCCAAACATAGATTAGATAGGAGAAAACCATAATGCACTTGGATGGATTTATAACACTTCCATTTCCAACCACATCATGGACTCACACATGACCATTTTTTATGACATTCATTTCTACAACAGGAGTAATGTCTCCTAACTTGACTTGGTTATGGTCTTGTAACCAATGTAAGACAATATGCAATTAAATTTATCATAAATGCATTCAAGCATTACATAGAATGTGTGTACACAAGACCTTTTTCCTTTTCATCAATTTCAAGTATTGGAAATTGTAGTTGAAGGAATTCTTACCTCAATTCCCTTCAACATTATGCATCATTACAACCCCAAATGCATACCTGCATAACTATTATTACATTAATTGATGCTACACGATCAACTAACACTTTGTAGAATCTCCTAGGCTCCCTTTAGCATCCCTTTATCAACATTTTACCATCCTCATTGTCTTCACATGAATGGATTTCATATGCAACAACATCCTCAACATCTTCATCCCTGCTATAAACAATTTCTTGGATATACAATCCATCATTAGTCTTATTAAAATATCAAAACATCATCAATTCATGTATATATATCAGTAGAATAATCTCAGCCTACTCTCATGCCATATACATTTCTAGGCATGTCCATATGCACAAATGAAAATTAATATGCATTAATCATTCAATCCCATCACGCCTACTCCATGCACATGCATTCTAGATTTATTATGTGCATCATGCATCCCTTCCATTATGCACTCCAATGCATATTTATTTCATATTTAATTTTATTTTTTTTTGTTGTTGTTGTTGTAGATGGTTATCCTTAAATTCCTATAGATTCCTTTCTACTCTATGCTCTTCCATTCTTCTAATCTATGAATCATTGATCCCTATTTTGAAACTTCTAGCCAAGCCCCACTTGACAATTCTGCATTTACAACCACTAGATCCACTAGTGTTGCCATCTCACAACGACTTCCTTTTTGTAGAGAATCCCGTCCCAACATCTTTTGCTAAAATGATCAATATTCATAGTGTTGCAACATGCACTACTGCAGGTGAATATTAACACTACAATCAAATTAACCACTCCCAATTTCATTAACCAAACCAGTCTTGAAATACTATTCTAAATAATTAACATTTCAACATTCTAAAATGTTTCTCTTATGCCATCTTTTCCAACACCCTTTTCTATGCATGGATTTTATCAACTTAAATACCTTTCATCACTTCATTGAATGCTTCACAGTGAATTATTTCTTGGCCACTCAATACCACTCTACTCCAAATGGAATGCTACACTCCTCCATTTTCACCTGTACCCTGCTTCCACTGCATACTTTGATAATAGAAGCAGCTTTCTTTCTCTAAATCTTTTAGGGACAAGTAGCTAAGTCATAGTTTAACAATTCCCCTTTTTCAACAAGATTTTCAATCTTTACCATATCTCTACCTTCAAGGATATGGAGTGCCCCTTAACTCCTGGTGCATACAAATGACATTCTTCATTTGTTGGTTTCTTGTTCATGTGATATTTTCTATTGATTCTCCTTTGCAATCCATTCCAAATATATAGTAGCTAAACACTAATCTTGACTCTAATATTTTGAGTCCTTTGTCAGCCTTTCAATACATGTTTTATAGCCTTTCAATTCCCTATGCAACTCTTTGATTCCTCAAACAACTATACAAGCTTGACCTACTTCCTTGTACAATTGAGATAGTTCCTTTTGGTTCCATCTCTTTTTCATAATGTGTCAAGCATATAACCATTTTCTTTTCATGCGTCTTCATAGGAATTTCATTTATGAAAACCACTTCCCATTTTTGTTCTTCTTGACTTGACATGTACCCCATTATACCTTGGAAATGCACTTATTACCCTTGAAAATTACTCATCATTCCCTATATGCATCAACAATTTGCTTTCATTGTTGTCATAGTTCCTTGAGTGTTGCAATATACTCCAGCTAGCTTGGAATCCACCTATGATACATTTTTCCACTTACCTCAACTATTCATGGACTTTGTTCAGTTCTAGAATCCAATTAATTTGTATGTATTACCTCTTAATGGAGTCTATTTACATCCATCTAGAACAAAAATGCACATAATGGACTTTTCACTCTCTAATCCACTGAGTGATTTACTCTTGCACCTTGTTTCCACTGAGAACTCTAACACTTGGGATGTACAAATCTAATTATTCATAAAATAATTCTTAGATACAATGCAACTTACCTTCATATATGCATTATGGCCCTATTTATTAGAATACTTCCTTCCTGGATTCTCAATTTACTTAGTTGAACTTGAATCATATCTTAACATTCTTCCTTCTTGGCCTTTATTCATCTAATGAATAAACTTGACATACATATTCTATTCCCTTGAGTGTCTTTGATCATCATTGATTCAAGGTTCAAACCTTTTATCTACTAGATAAACCACTTTTCATATCCCCATGCTTTGCACCTCAATGTGTACCTACTGCACATGCAATATCATGAATTCTAGACGATCTTTCTTACTCATCATCCACATTTTATATGCACATGTGTCATATAGCCTTATTTTTCCCACATTAAAATTTCACTGGAGGTATTCCATATTACTCATCAAGTCTAAATGTCTTGTTCTTGCAGTTTCCTAAAGAAATCAAATGCAATAATGAAGGTTGTCCATGTCTTTTCGCCATATATGTAGATTTCTCTTATATCTTCCACATATATATAGACCTCATTCTAAAAATTATATGTTACATATGTAAACTTAAGCTTCTGAGCAATGTGCATCAACAACATCTGTTTGCTAAAAAATATAATTTACAATTCTGGAAACATATGCACAGTTTTTATGTTTGAGGTCAACAATCATCTTCCTTCTGATTTCCTATGAGTTTAGTTTCTCAATTCATAGTTCTGGGTGCACATATGGATTTTTCTATCCAGCATATTTCTGTTGACTACTTTATTTCCTAAATATGAGCTATGAGAAAAAAGTTATAGTCACTTGAATATTACAAATTTACCCCTTTTGTACACTTTTGATTCTAGTGCAAATAGCCCTAGACATGGACTTTTGCCACTTGTAGAACTAAATATATCAGGAACCAGAGAAACTTTTGTATGATACATAGATAACAATTATGACAGGGAACTCATAAAATCTCTCATATTATCAATTTGAGGCTCCAATAAAACAATACAAAAATATGGAAATGACAACTTTGTCATTTTTCACCCCTGTTTCCAGACTTTGAATTTTTATCTCAACTGGCTATCTCCCAAACCGTGCACTTCTGGAAAAACTTCAATAAACCAAATTTGTCTAGCTTGATGAGTATACAAAATGATGAGTAAATAAATTTTTCAGTTTTTCCATCTGGGGATTGTTTTCCTCCTATGAAAATCCCAAAAATCCCCAAAAAGTGACCCATAATAGTGTATTTTTCCCTATTTCAGTATCCCCATTCTAAACCCCTTAAGATTTATTCAATTCCTTTGATGGGTTATTTCCGTTCTTGCATTTTGGACTCTGTCCAAGAATTTCAACTTAATTTGGATCTTTACCAATGATTCAGACCCAGATCTTTAAAAAATACTAATTTGCAATTTCTGACAAATCAAATCAGAAACAAATAGTGTCCTTTTCTGGAAGTTTTGTAGCCCTCCTTATCACAGATAAAATCCAGAAGTTTCATATTAATCTAACTCAATTTGTGTTATCTTTTTGTTAGACTTAGTTTTTTCTTTTTTTAGAATGAAGGACAATTTTTCCTATGGCATCTTTGCTGGCGTGGCTACTGATGTGGAATTCTGGGTCTATATGGAACCTTGAAGAGATGCCATGTCACCCTCCTAGATTTTTTAGCCCTGCCTCATCAACCTTCTATTTCTTCTTTCTCCTCTTTCTCCAATGTTGGCCTTAGAATTTAATAAAATATTAGTATTTTATGGGCCCCACCTGCCCAACTGACACACATCTGACCTCGGATTGGGACAAGGATCCCACCTTGATTGTAAAATTACACATGGTTCCATTTCATTGGCTGTGGGGATGGGCGAGTCCCATCCCACACCTTTACCTTGACACGCACGAACTTTCACATCTCCAAGATTCGACGATGGAAATTGGATAAGATCTACGACGAAGAGGCCATGTCACATCCCAAATATGCATGGGTGTTAAGATCCCTCTAGGGTGCGACAACAGTTTCTCTCGTGCTACGTGGCACGATATTAGTGGTGTCACATGGCTAAAGGCCTTGGGCCAAAACCACTTGCTTCCCATGCAACAATGGTTTATGGTATTAGTTATACCACCCTATCCATGTGGCTCCCACGCCACTTGCCATTGTGCAACATCTTCCATCATTGCAGTCCATGTCACCTCTTCCATGTCATGCTAAAATCACCACCACGTCATGTTGACATCACCACCACATCATGCTGACATCACGTACGAGAAAATACCCAAAATTTTCCAATATTCCAAAAATACATAATTTCAAAATTTCTACATGAGCCACCATGGAACTAAAAATTAAGCTTTCTAATTGTCAATTTAGGCTTGGTGCGTATCGAATCAACCTATGTGCCCAAAATTCGACGATCTTATGTTGAATTCTCAGCCAATTTCATTGCAGAAATTGGGGATGTTGCCCAATTTTTCCCAGTTCTTCATGGCTAGTACACTGTAATTTCTAGAATTTGACCAATTACAGACCTATCACATGCATATTTAGAGATTAAAATTGGGGATTTAAACCCCTGAATTTAAATTCGCCAAAATTGCAGGCAATTTCCTCACACTTTTTCTTGGAAAAGTCTGACGACCACATTGCAAACATTCTCTGAGCTTTAACTCTGCAATTTCACCTTCTGTGTGTTGAGTTTGGCCTTACATGATCAATGTTTTAACATTATGATATGATACCATTTTGTAATGTACACAATGCCCAAGTTGATTCACATCACTACGGAAAATGACTTAGCCTACTAAAAACGAATTTAAAAATGCTCCCATATGTATAAAAGAAAACCAAGGGGTAACAAGCCCATAAAATTTACAAGAAAACAAATTTATGATGATTTACTCATGCATCTACAACATTTATAAAAACATGAATACAACTGTTCAATTAAACCAATGAACACACACAACATTCAAGTATTCATTTACAAAACATAATATTCATAACAAAAACAACATAACACTTATCTGTTAGTAAAAGTAACTAACTAGTTGCATACGAAGGATGAACCTCCCAGCCATAGGCACTGCTGCTCTAGATATCAACAACAAGCCACCCCTGAGCTGAGTCTATGATCCAAGAAATGTTTTGTCACCAACTTAATCGTTAATCCTTCATTGATAAAAAATATTTTCTCAGTTAACAATATCTTTAAATTGACAGTGCATATTGCATTGTTATGTAGATAGCTTCACTTTAACTAGAATCTTTAATTATGAAATTAACTTGCATAGCCCATTCACATAAGTAAATTGTGAAAAGTAAAGAGGAGATCAAAGAGAATGAAATTACACAAATACACCAAAATTTAATAATGATGTTCACCAAACACCCTGGTCATGTCTCTGGGTCTGCTTCACGTGGAGCGACCTTTTCATTAAATCAACAAAATTGGAAAAATTACATGAACATATCCAAGTTCTGAAAATGACTCAATTATGCTACTTAGATCCAGTTTGGGTTTGCACCATTGCACCCGCCTCAAAATTCTGAAAAAAATTGACTACACACACGACTATGTTTTGTTCTGGGCTTCCCTCATTACCAACAAGCCTCTTGGGCATGAAAATTTCATCCCCTCTATGGTGAAATCCTCCTTGGTTATATACCAACGGGTCAATATTTCAAGTCTTCCTTCAGCCACATCTAATGGTATTTGGTCCCATTTAATTTCAGGAATAAAACATACCAAATATCAACTTTAATACATATATGGTTCAACCAAACCAATTAATTGGTTAACCATAACAATATATCTCAACAACCATATATTGTTTTTCCCCAAGAATATGTGTCCTATGAAATGGAAACCATAAATAATAATCATATGGTCTTTAAAAATACCATATATAATATATGACCAATGAATTTTTGGTGAACCATATATATATATATGGTTAAATTCCATAACCATATCACATAATCCATCGATATGATATGATTCCCCACTTTTAATGGCTTTGACCATTTTCTTAAATGGGTATGAAATATATGTTTTAACAACCATATAATATATGGTTTCTAACCATATATATTATATAAAATCGACATATTTTAAAATAACCAAATCTACTTTCAATGGATTTTGGATCCTCTTTTAATGGAGATTGGATCCACTTTTAATGAAATATAGTTTTTTAAAATAAATATCTGTTATATGTTTAAAAATAATTTCAATCAAATTGTTAAATAAATAAACCATAACCAATGCAATATTCCATGACCACTCGTGTGCCACGTGGTTCCATATGTCACTTTCTCACTAGTCCACATGTCTTCCACGTGTCATTGCCACGTCAACATTGCCACATCAAACCTACCACATCATCATGTCAACCTGCCTTGTCAACATACCACATCAACACTTCCATGTCATCATTGCCACATCGGTATGACACATCATCATTACCATGTGTCTCTGTCACTTTGACTTTTTTCTTGTTGGACCATAACTTTGACCAACCATAACCTTTGCATACATTGGTGGTTTGAGCTCTTATTTGCACCATTGGAAATCTCACGTTGAGTTCTTCGAAATGGTGTCGGTGTTGAAAAAATATGAGGACTTTAAAATTTTGGCCATCTTGGATCCTCCTGGATCATTCCTCCCCACTAAGAAGCTTTTGGACCACCAAACGTTGACCATTTGTTAATCAAGCGAGGGCATTGCTTACCCACTTGTCCAAAATCCACCCATCGTGACTCAATAGTGAAAACCTGATGCATCACAACAAATTGTCCAAACATGGTAAAAACTGCAATTATACTATTGATATAAACATTCATTTCCTTACTTAATCTATTGCATGCACTGTCATGTCTATCAACTAGAAAAAATGACTAGAAATAGTAAGAAATACATTACTGCCAAAGGAAATGAATAAAAAAATCGCTTTATCTTATGAACAATTTTACCAAATGATGTTACCAATTCATGGAGATGACCTGGATCACAACCTAGAGACATATCTGCTACATCTAGGTTTCTTTGGTTTTATAGCATGAGAACAAGAGATTTGCTAGCATTAACAAGCATCTCTATTTTTCCTGTACTCACTAAAGATTCGTTAGTCTTTATCTTATGAGCACGAACAATATATTCAATCTTGTCCTTAAGAATATGATACTTATTTTCTTCACGATAAAATATGGCTTTTCAGTCACATAAATATGGGCTACCCAAGATGATTCCACATGTGTCGAGAGGAACAACATCTAGTACCACCTCATGGGTAAACTTGGAAGAAATTGAAAACTTGAGTGTACATTGTCTAATAACTTGTAATCAAGTCTTCTTCCTCACCCATCCCAAGGGATATGGTTTTACATGAGGCTTAGTCTTTAAACCCAACTCCTTAACAATTTCTTCTAAAACCAAGTTAACTTGAGACGGAATATCAAACAAAGTACCTACCTTTGTATGTTTTACAATGACTCTTACATGGAAAATCTCATTTCTCTTCTTATCATCATCTCCAGTCTTAAAAGATTCAATAGTAGAACTTGGACTAGCAAGTGATATACCTTTGATACCCATAGTTGTAATCATTATCTCATCACCTGAATCAAACCCCAAGTATTGTTGCACTGTAGCAATAGTCCTTTGTTCCTCCTTCTTCTGAAACTTCTTTGGTAACAACTCAGCATGAAATTTCCAACAATGATCTTCATCATGCCCCTTCTTCTTGCAATGAGTGCATATGAGATTCTCTTTCTTCAATTTCTTTCCATCTTTCTTTGAGTGCTTCCTGAATTTAGGTGGTTCATTCTTCATACCATGCTTTTGCTATTACAATATGATAATACAAAAAAAAATTTACATGTTGTTGCAGCATGCTAAAATAGTGAAGTTTCTACATGCTGATACAATAAAATTTTACATGCTGAAACAGTGACGCTTTTTGCTGTAACAGTGGTTGAATTTTGCCACGATTGAATTATGTCTTCTTGGTTTGGTTTATTTCTAGTTTTGAGTAGCATCAATGCCACCTTTTCCTCCGTCTTTATCCCGTAGATGCCTGGAAATAACCCTGCACATAGAAACTGCCATTGACTTAAACCTGCACATCATATGTGAATCATAGTTTTTATGGTTCTTATTTTTGTGATCCGATGCGTATTATACCAATCTATCTGTCACAATACCTCGTTGTGTTAGATTGGCAAGCACCCTCTTCGAAAATCACCATCTTCGAAAATTAAATTCAAAATAAGTGGTGACACGCTACCAACAGAATAATCTTTTGCAGCAACAAGAAAATCAAGTCAAAATGCAATCATTTTTCCTCATCGGCCTGGGAATAGGTTAATTGGGTGAGTTTGTTGCAACTCCACCCAACATTACAGGAAAAATGATCTAAAATCTCGGTCAGTTCACTGATTAAGGAAGGAGATCCTTGCATTCCATTTTGATGCATGATGTGTTGCCTACCCGAATGATCCCTCATGATGGTTTCAACCGTTGAATATGTTCCATATCCATCAATCTCGGCGCATAGTCCAACTCTTCAGGTCAAACAAAACACAAGAGGCTCAACTATAATGAACATTCGTATCTAGATCTCTATCCCGAACATCCGAATCTAATTCTCTAAATTTTGACTTTGGATCATGATCTCGATCACTAAGGTTTCAGAACAATTGACTCCACCTTCATTTACTTTCTCCCCTATGAATCACCAGATCCTTACAGATCCTGTGGTGAATATTTATGTTGTGATTGTATGGTGAATATTGAACGGTGAATTCTATGTGAACTTTATGGTGATTTTGCGATGAATATTGAAAAGCATGATGATTCTGCAGTGAATATTGAACATTGAACTCTATGGTGAATATTGAACGATGATTTTCAACGTGAATAATATTGAATGGTGGTTATGCGATGATTATAAATGCTACATGAAAACTAAATCATCCAAACTCTACAGTGACAAATTATGTAGAGATTCTAGCATATGCGGTGACTTTATTGCATGTGATTGACTATTAAAACCCTAACATGTTGATATGGTATAACAGTTCCCTGTTGCGAAAGATCTCTGTGATCAACAAGATCAATGTGGTATTGCAGCATTAAACACCCTGTCTCCGTTTTAAAATAATTCTCATCAGATTGCATATACGATATTGAGCTGGCATATCAAGAGAATAGGTTGTCTCTGTCATAAATCCTAATGATGCAATTATTCTTGTCGACATTCACCTCATTATTATTTAGAGAAATCAGAATTAAGTTACGATTTATGGATATTATGCTGCCTTAATCGACTTACACGTATTCACTGTATTTGAATCTGGATGTGCAGTTTAACTGGTTGTTTGTTGTTTTACATGATGTGGCATCCGAGGGAGATGGGAAGTTCAGGAACTCAATTTCAACATCTGGACTCAGAGAGATATGCCCTTTAAAGGATTTTGATAGACTGCATGGTTGGAACTCTTCCTGACTCACGATTTGATGAGAACATGTGTACAACATTGGTGCAATGAGAAAGGAGACACCATGTGCAAGATATGACATCAACAATACAAGCCTGGCTATACTTCACCTCACCATACTCATTTGGAAGACATCTCGTTAGATATCGGGGCAAGTTGAGAGATATTTGAAGCACAACTAGACCTATGCGAGCCTCGTCTGTTTGCAATGGTTGCAACAAAGAGACACTTTTTGGAAATGGAATACGATGAATATGCATCAGCCAATGCAAGTGGTGCATCATGCTGTCGTTCTGCTGCATTGATTCTCATGGCTCTTTTTCTTTTATAACGTGCACTTGCTATAACTAGTTCTGGAGGAGATGAGGATACAACAACGTTTTTCACTCTTTTCATTCTTCGAGTTGCTGGATTTCTCTTACCATGTTACATCATGGTTTGTGCATTGACGAAGATGAAAGAGACATGCAGCTGTAGCGGCAGCTGAAATGGCCCTTCATTTGCAAGGACAGGATGAAGTAACAAATAATGAACATTTGATTAATGTGCATTTTGACAGAGGTGTCGTTGCAATAAATATTGATCAGTTTATTTCCGCCTAACATTTTGGGTCATCTAAGTGAAGTTTCTCATTTCTAGGGATTCATCAAAACCAACATTTTGCATTTGAGGCATTCAATGGCCAAGGAAGGGTTTTGAACGACACAGGATTTGATGTTCATGGTTGTGTGGCTTCAGAATCTGGTGGACATCCTGGATCATGCCGTGGCATATGTTATATAACATGGTATGCCAACAAATATGCCCAGGGACTATGGGAATTGCATATATTCTCAACCGAATTAACACAAGGCACTCCCAGATTTCTTAGTCGTAGAGATATCCTTCTGTTCGAGAAGTGCTGAATGGAAATGACTTTTACAAGAAGACGCATCCGGACTTATATGCCCATAAGCCCATGATTTCACTGCTAAAATCAACAATGGAAACTGTCACGATTGATGAAGACTGGCTCGCATGAAAATAGATGTTTCTGTTAGTTAACATGATCTACTTCCTCAATGTTTGGGCTGCGCATAGTGGTGAATTTGATGGACATGTTGTTTAAAATTGTCATATTTAGTTGAACATAAAGGAGCAAAGTAGCATAGGATACATTTCTCATGGAAGCTGCATTTGAAGAACTTATCAAGGAGCGAATGATTGAGAAGGAGAAAATGGATTCGTTCAACCTGCCAGTCTTTTGCCCAAATGTTGAGGCATTGGAGAACATATTAAGGATGGAGAAATCATTTGAGATTGTGAAGAGAGTCCAGTTGTTCAGTGGGTTCACTTTTCTTGCATCCAATTACAGAGAATTACGTGCGAAATCGAACTGATAATCTTGGAGCCTTTTCTTATTCACAAATGACATGAAGCATTTACTATTGTGGGATTATAGATACCAGGATTGGATTCTTCTAACAGGGTTTTCTGTAAGGTGATATATATAGTTGGATATATCTCTAAGTATTACAGGTGATATATATATTTGGATATATAGCTATTTATATTAAAGCGATTTGCAAATGAATATATTTCTCAGTTAGAATAGATCCTGCGCTTGATGTTTAACTCTAAGAAATTTGTCCTGTATGTCGGTGGGGGTTGCCTCAATGCTAGCTAGGAACTCCGAGAGTTTTTAGATCATATAGGCATTCCGGCGGCCAGTACTTTCATGTGCTTGGGATCTTTTCCATATTCTCATGAGAAAATCTTGGGGATGTTGGGCATGCACAGGACTGTTTATACCAATTATGCAGTGGATAAATCTATTTTGTTGCTTGCTTTTGGTGTTTGCTTTAATGATAGAGGGACTGATGTGCAACTTGCACTGCAAGGTATTAAGTGGGAACGTTAAAATGCATTACATACTTAATTGTTGAAGGAGCATAACGTGAAGTACAATTGAGACAAAGCGTGAGGAACTTAAGGAATGTTGTTTTGAAGATCCGGAGGTTGCTTAGAGCATGCAACACAACCAAGGTCAATTTACATCATACATGGCTGCGTCTCCATTGATGCACTTTCTATTTGCCGAATCAGACCTATCCTCTTATGTACAACTCAATGTATTGGTATTATGTTTCAGCTGTGCATTTTTAACAATTGATTTGTTATTTTACTTTTAGGTCATGCAGGGAAATCGGTGTTCACTTTGGGTAGAAAATGGACAATTTGGCATACTGAGACGATGATTTTTTTTTTTCATAACATCTATATGTTCTTGGAATTTCTAATTAACGTGTTTTTGCAGGCATTGTATTTCAGGATCGACTGTTGTATTTGCTTACTGGTTTTCACAGAGATTTGTATGCCCTAATTATTCATGATTATGCAGAAAAATAATTAAAATCAATGGAGCAACTTGACTAATTTCTTGGGTAAATTTGACAAGCAACGTATTTAATATTCCAGGACTTTAGTGACAATTCTCAGCAACTAGTTATTATGCGCATGGGAAGATTTGATACAGCCAAGACAAATAAGTATGCACGGGCAACAGGTATAAAAACATAGTCTATTTCTTTGATTTTCTGCATTTGCACTTATTTCTGTATGATATATTCTTCGTAAATCTCACAAATTATATGCAGGAATTTGTACTAAGCTTTTCAGGTTCACAGCCAATTGCATTCCATGCTGCAGTGATTTTCAAGAATCACAAAATTGTTAAATGAACACATGCTTTGCTAGAAATCTTGAAGGAGATGTTACTCATCTGAAACATCATGACGTTTGTTGATACACAACAACATTTTGCTGACACAGAGCAACATTTTGCTGATACACAACAACTTTTTGCTGATACACAAAAACATTTTGTTGTTACATAGAAACTTTTTGTGCATCTTGATGTTTGTTGTTACACAACAACCATGCTATGGCACTAACCCATTTTTCCTTCAAATCTGATTATTCATCCTAGTGTTGAATCCATATTCCATTGCCTTATCCTTTATGAATTCACACACTCTTATCTTTCTGAGTTGCATACATCATTTCCTTTATCTTTTTCAGTTCATTTTTGCCTTTCCAGTTTTCTTCCTGAATAAAACCAATTCCCTTTCCATGATTACATTTCCTAGCCATAAACCCTGCTGCTACTGAGATCTTTACATCTATAGTCCTACCAATATTTTTATAAACTCGCATTGAATGATGTGGGATACCTTAAGTCCCACCTTTCAACAGTCTTACCCCATCGACCTCGACACATTATCTGGGATATAGACTAGAGTTTTTTTTGAGTACCTTGAGACTTTCATGCCTTAATGGCAAGCTCTCTCGCTAGCAATCATGGGAGTACATCAATGTACCTTGATCGTTAGATCTTGCAAGTGGCTCGACATCAACCCATGTATTCGTACTTCGCAATATGTACTCGGGTACCTTGACACTCATTGACATCACTGGTGAGTTTGTCTCGCATTGGTTAACTACATTCATCAATGGCCGATAATCGAACGATTTCTCTTCATACTTAACATCGACACATTCATTTGCATGATGAGAATTGTACCATCAGTTTTATAGCAGGTGAAGACTATACATTTTTTCATGATCCTTTCAGCAGTTGCAGCAGTTTTATTTCCGATCTATGAGAGTACCACAGTTCCATTTCCTTCACTTCCCATGATCCAGTTACAACAACAACAACATTAGTAGTTCCATTTTCTTGATATTGCAGCAGTGACACCTTCCATATTCCATCTTCCATTAGTCACATTTAGATATTATTTTCTCCAGCAGTTACAATAGTTGTAGCTACAACGCTAGTCACATTTTCTTGATCCAACAGTCGCAATAGCTACATCTACTTTTGGGTAAGTGGAGGTATGTTCTTTTCTAAGATTTAATCACACAATTCTTTATATGCTGACTTGAATATTTTGGAAAATTTCCTTGCCATGCTCTCTTTCCTTCCATGACCTACACTAAGTTGCATGAGGGCATACAACCGATTCAGTTGGGGGGGGGACTATTTCACCACATATTCATTACCATTATTCCATTTTACCATCTCATCATTCCATTTATGATTCTCTAACATTTATTTTCCAATGACACTTTTTTGCATTTCGATTGATATACAAATTGACATGATTCATAAAGATAAATAAAAGGCTTTCTTATACTCATTGATGCTCTCTTATGCACATTGATAGCTTATTATTTCCAGTGAAGTACATGGCTAAATTATTGCAGCAAGAAAATCAATAAGTGAAATGAATGTTGTTAACACAAGAACCAACATCTTTTGTATTCATGGTTTTCACACAAGAACCAACCATAAGAAGATTTCACATGAGGTTACTCTTGTATTTCATACCCTCAAAACATTCCTTTTTAAACGAACATCATCAATCAAAGCCATAGTTTGAATGCCAAAAGTTCTTAAGAAGATCCATGCATGGTTGCATGAGGACATGCAACAAGTTGAGTTGGGGGGCATGTTGGGCCTCATAAATGTCACATTTATATCCTCTTTTCCCTTCATTATTCCTTACATTTCATCGTCCCATTAACCTTCAATCATACCATTTCCATAATGATACTTGGGTTTCTCCTTATTATTTTCCATTGTATTCATTTTAGTATTGTAAGTGAATTTATGATTAAATATTATCAAAATGACATACTTTCATTATATATCAAGGTTGGATGAGTTTGATGATGTGTGCAGGCATATGTGAAGATTTCAACAAAGTCAAATGTTACCACCTAGCCTCAAATTCGAATTTCATCTTCAATCTTTGAAGATTTGAAGAATATTTGAGACAATCATTCAAGCATATTCAAAGGAGAAGATCATGGAGATTTTGATAGGATATCTTATCCAATATATGAGTGGAGGATTTGAAGGAATAAGTTGAGAGAATAGTGGATCTGTAATTATGACACTCTTCAAGACTTTCATGTATATAAGACAGTGCTCTCTCTTCATGAAGGGGGGGAGAAATCATGTTATTCATAATTGGAGGATGTTATTCATAAGAGATCATGTAGTTCATAATTTAGTCTTGTAATTAGGAGAAGGGGATTCTTAGCTTTGATTTGTATTCTTTCATTTGTCATGCTTTCATGCTTTGACATTTGATTCTTGTAATATAATTTGATATTGATTTATTGTGTGAGCTCACCTATGTCCATTATCGTTCAACTCTTCACATGTTGTATTGTTTTTCCCTCATGCAATTTCATGCTTTCCTAGATTAATTTCATTTCAAAAATTTAGATTAGATTACTTCTACTTCAGTCTTGCATATATAGTGTGTGTGCTTCGTAAGCCTACGAACCTCGGATTGACAAATTAAATGGTTGGGAAAATACTACAATGGAATTAAATGACAATATTTCCACCTAACAACTTTCTTTTGCTAGCTTCAATATAAATAGCTTGTACTGACACTTCGTCAATATTAGAAGGATTAAACATCAAAATAGTAAGGTGAAGACAAGAAAGTAAACCACCGATGTATTTAATAAGAGTTTCACAAGTGCATAATGGAATTTCCAATGCTAAATCCTTCTTCTTGAATTCTTGTGTATAAGCTTGAACAATTTTCCCTTTTAATTGTTTTAGATATAACCATTCAATAATAGATGTTTGATTATATGCCAAAGGATATAATTTCTTTATCATTTCATAAATAAATTCAACCCAAGAGGAAATAATTTTACCATGTTGTACCAAATATGCTTGAGCTTGAATTTCCCACCATATGAGATTTGTACCACGCATGAGGAGAGTAGCTAACTAAATATTTGTAGTATCCTTTTTGATGTTTTTCACCCTACAATAAACTTCTATCTGCTTTACCCAGTTGTCTAATTTCTATGCATTTAATTCTCCATCATGAACAAACAAGTTGAATTTAACATCTAGCTTTAGTAATGGCATATCAGGAGAATGAAAAGACTTTTTAGAATGCTTATTCTTGGAAGAATGTTTACTTGCACCATCAATAAATGATGATTCTAGTGGTGTTGAAGAAGGTTCTAAAGGTCCACCACCTTGGAATCCTCCTTCTTCTTTCACTGAAGATTCACCTTATTCAATTATTTGACCTCTTCATTTCCCTCTTTCATTGTAAATTTCTTGCACTATGGATTGCATCAAATTAAATTCCTCGAAGAAATTGTCTTCAGATTCATAAGGACCTAACCTTCTTGGTGAAGCCATCTCATGTTTACAAAGTCTCCTTTGGATTTTTGGATTGTAACTTGCAATCTTGCCTTCACCTCACTTGAGTCTAGCTCTTGTAATCATCCACCTATCAACCCTGCTTTGATACCACTTGATCTGAGAAGTATTTTTTCACCAATTTAATCATTAATCCTTCATTGATAAAAAGCTTTTCTTAGTTAACAGGATCTTTAAATTGACAGTCCATCTTAAATTGTTATGTAGATAACTTCACTTTAACTAGAATCTTTACTTATGAAATTAGCTTGCATATCCCATTCACATAAGTAAATTATGAAAAACAAATAGAAGATAAAAGAGAACAAAATTACACAAATACACCAAAAGTTGATAACGGAGTTCACTAGACACCTTGGCTATGTCTCTGGGTCCACTTCTCGCGCAATGACCTTTTCATTAAATCAAGAAAATTGGAAAAATTACATGAACATATCCAACTTCTTGAAATGACTCTCAATTATACTGCTTAGATCCAGTTCTCGTCTACACCATTGTGTCCATCTCAAAATTATGATAAAAAATGGCTATACACATGGCTATGTTCTGTTCTAGGCTTCCCTCATTACCAAAAAGCCTCTTGGGCATGAATATTGCCTCCCCTCTATGGTAAAATATCCCTCGGTTATATACCAAAGGGTCAATACTTCAAGTCTTCCTTCACCCACATCTAATGGGATTGTTTGATTACTGAGCGGGGGGGGGTGAATCAATAATGAACAATTATACCAATTATTAATCCTTTAAACCACAACATATTCTTTTACTTATTCAACCATATTCATCTATTCATCATCAATATCTTACTGTATCATAAGCATTAACATTCATCAGTGAATAATAAACAAATACAATGCACAGTACACAAATATTTACATGGAAACCCAATGTGGGAGAAAACCACAAAATGATTTTCTTATATGTCAAGAATTACATTCAAGGAAGCACCAACTTCCAATTCTATAACTATAACTAGAAGGAGGCTCCAACCCCCTAGTTTCTTAGGCTACAACCTGAGGGAAGCTCCAACTCCCCAATTGTATGGATACAACCAGAAGGAGGCTACATCCCCCTATGTTCTTTGGATACAACCGGAAGGTGACTAAAACCACCTATCCTTTCCCCATCCAACCACATTGAAATATAAGTAGAATGATGGAACCTTCGTCACACTATGATTGTGAAATATACTGTTGTAAACCTGTACCAATCAATCTGCACCAAACAACCTGTAAAAACCTGTACCAATAACCTGTGCCAACATGTACCATACATGAACTTGTACCATAAACAAGTGCATCAACCATGCATCAAACCTATACAAATAACCTGTCACAATAACCTATCCAAACAACCTATCACAACAACTTGTCTCATCAATCTTATCAACCAAATCAGATCTACTCACCAAGATCAATCTGTGCTTCTAATAATATACCAAGACAAGTATGCTATATCGTCCATAAACCATGTGTCAACAATACTACTCACAAGTGCCTCTAACCATGTACCAAGTATGTACCAATCACGCATCAACTACACATCAACTATGACTCTTCAAGATGTACCAACATCATCAACTATACACCTTATGTATGTGCCAAATCATCAACTACTTGTCTCAACCATGTACCCAACATGTACCTCAATCATATACAAAATACATATACCAATATAACCATAAAAAGTTCTCTAGCAATAAATCACACTATCCATAACCAAATACCAAAAACCATTACATCAAACCATGTGCCACAACCTCATTGTTATACAACGTCTATCTGTAACATACCTCAACCAAAATCCCTCATCACATTCATCATCCAAATCTGATTTGTAACTCTGTAACAGACTTGGTGTATATGAATACATACCTACAAACCTTCCTTAACTTTAACAACAATAGACTAACATTTTCATCAAACTTTACTTTAGTCTAACATGACTAAATTTGGATTAGTCAACAACCCTAACTTGAAATAATCATAACTATGTACCTGTAATGAATAAATATCTGACAATAGTACACAATGTTCTTTAGTGTATTGTATTCAATTCCTCCAGGTTTCACTGCCTGAAAATGCCCAGAAAAGATGTTATAGAAAAAATGGCATACCTTGCTGAATTCTAGCTTATTCTAGAGATTGAACTTGTAGAGAATGCCCTGCACAAAATATTTGTTGTATAGATCAGAAAATGGTACAAAACATACTAAATATTGTACTCTAACCGATACATTTGGTCTTACTTAATTTGTATCTGTTATGAATAAGTTATGACGTTTTTACCTGAAACACCTGTTTTAGACTAGTTTCGGGACTAGCCACAAACCTTATTTTCCATGGAGTGTAACTCCCAAAATACAATGACCCACAAGATGAATTTTTAGCACAATTATTTGGATATGTTTTCTGAACATCCTCCATATTTCCATGTCTGAATCATTGTAGAAAAAAAATTATTGCGAAAATGGTGAGATGACCTGTAAATAACATACCTTAGAAAGCATCATCAAAAGACTTTATCCTTCCTTGAATTTTGGCCTTGTTTACTTCACCTTCCCTCTGAAATTTGCCTTAGATATCCTTTGGTTACCTAAGTCACTTGTAGATATTCAATATGTTCAATGGATACAAATGGGAGATCCTTGATCTATTATTTATACTCTCCAAGTAGCTTCCTCTAAAAGTATCCACTTAACCACTTTGTCCACTTAGCCACTTTGTCCACTTAACCAACTTTGTCCACTTAGCCACTTTGTGCACTTAGCCATTTTGTCCACTTAGCCACTTTGTCCACTTAACCAATTTTTTCCACTTAGCCACTTTTTCCACTTAACCATTTTGTCCACTTAACCAACTTTGTCCACTTAGCCACTTTGTCCACATAACCACTTTGACTACTTTATTATTTAAATAATTTCTCTTTACTCAAAACTTCTTGTTGCAACTAAATTTTATATAATTATTCAATTCATAGCTTATTTTCCCTTAACTAACTTCTTGTTGCAACCACTTTATTATTTAATTTATTTCTTGGTAAACCACTTTGACTATTCAATCTTCTCATCACCACTACTTTACCATAATTACCAAACTCACAAAATCTTGTTGCAACTAATTTATTTTTAATTATTTTCTTAATGCAAAAACTATGCCCATGATTAACTCCTAGTTTCACCCACTTTGACTAGTCAAATTATTCTAGGAGTTTCTAGAGTAATTGGACTTCTTTGACCTTCTAAGGGCTTCTAAATAACTCACGAGGGTTCTCCAACTTCACAAGGCCATAACTCTCTGATCGTGAGGATTTATGTGATGTTCCACATATCATGAGAAATTGAATGACATGTACTATCGATCTATAATAGTCTTACATGTAAATCCATTGATCTTCATGCCCTTATACCTCAAAGAGACTCAGGTCCCTTACCCATGCCTTTGTCCTACTGGAATTCGCTAACAAGCTTCTCCAAGGGTTGACATAAAAAAATAAGGGTTGAAATCAATCTAAAATATCACTCTCCAATGGTTAACATCAATGAAAACCAACAATTCATACCAACTGACCATCAACCTAAGTCAATTGTCTGAAAATCCCCCCCTTTGGCATTGGTGGAAACACCAACATTGATGGAAACACTTAGTAATGATAACATTCATGCTTATACACCTCATCAATGTTTCTATCTCTCCCCCTTTGACATTAGTGGAAAGGGTATCACCCTTTGGGAATGTTCTCCCTGACTGAACTCTCCTTGGGGATGCTCCCCCTGTCTACGTGCCTTTGAGTTTTCTTTGTGTTTATAAGCCTATGATTACTCTCTCTCCCTTCATATGAATAATATCTCCCCCTTTGACAAATGGTATCACTATGATGCAACATTGAAGTCATATCTCTCATTCTTCCCTTTCGACAATCGCTCCCTCTGAAAACATGCCTTTGTACTTTCTCGGCAAACATCTATCTCTCTATCCTACATCCGATGAATCTCTTCCCCTGGAATCATACCTCTATTGTTACCTTTATGTCTGACAACTTACATGAATGATATTTATACCTATCTTTTTGGTTATGTTTCTCTCTCTTGACTTTTCTACAAAATGTTGTGTAGAAAAAATATAAGTCTTCCTGTACCTATTTCCTTTTGGAGTTATTATCCATTGGTGCTTCCTTGTGTAATCAACTAACATATATGAAAATAATTCAAGAATAAGCATTCAAATATTCTTGTGTAATTATCATTCATTATGATAATGTTCCTTTGTCTCTGAACTACTCTCTAAACCAATCTATGAATTCATGCTCTCATCCACTGTCATGTATATTTCCAAACATGCTAAGTGTTCTTATGAATCCATATATGTCCATACTTTCCAAGACTCTTCTACACAACTATCCATAATTTTGACTCATATGTCACTGTACTATCATGAAGTATTCACTACTACAACCGATTAATCTATCATATTATTCTTTTGGTAAATGACTGCTCTGAATCTGTCTACTTAAATTCTGCAAGTTGCTCGAAGGATGGTTCTCTGGTCTATCTCAGATACTACATAGACTCCCACTATATATTATTCATATGACCTGGGAGTCTCTAGGCCAGATGGCTCATAAAAATTCCTTCTCTGATGTGAATTCATCATCATCTTCATCGGTAGATTCATCATCTCTTTGAACTCTGACTTCTTTTTTTCTATCTGTGGTTTCATCTTTCACTACAATACCTGAAAGTACAATCTCTTGAACCCATTCCTTATTTACATGTCCTTATTTTCTTTCATTTATTTTCCAAAAATTTATGTCTCTGACATCTTTCTTTTTATCTATATATTTTTCTTCATCTCGTTTTATTGTCAATCTTGTGATCTATGGGACTTGGTATTTTTTCACATGTTCTTCCTGTTTTCTTATCCATACTTTCTTATATTTGAAATCAATGTTCTCTTTCATGGAAGTATCGATCATGCTTATACAATCATGAGATATGTGTCCATAGTTATGACATTTGTAACATTCAATGTTATGTGGGGCCACATAGGCATTTCTTTCTTGAACATTTGTTTTATAATCCATTCAATATGCAACCTTATGTCCAAAGTTAGTACAATAAAAACAATGACCATAAAAGAAATTTGCATACCTGGGAGTGAATGCTCTTCTTTTTGGCGTAGTCCTTTTGAATTTCTATTTTGACTGATCATGATCATGATTGAATCTTCTTTGTGGCTTGAACATGGATGGTATTCTTAAATATGTACCCTTATTAGTTTTCTTAGATTCTGGTTGACCATGATTCCTTCCTTTGAGTACTTTTTCATAACTGTTGCTCTTTTCTTCATTCTTATTTTCTAGCAACCTAGAGTGCTTCTCTTCATTCTCTACAACTGATATAGATGCTCCTGTCTCTTCAACTTTATTGTTGATCTTGACACTTTTAATTCTCAATGTGACAACTTCTTCTTCAAGCTTCTCAAACTCTTCTTCTTTCTTTAATATCTGAGACTTCGTGACTTCTTCTGTTCTCTTTGCTTCTTCAAGCTCAATTTTTAATGTGATTATTTCTTCTTCAAGTACTTTCTCTTCTTGACCAAACTCTAATTCAAGCTGGTTTAGATCATTATTTATTTCCTTAATATGACATGTCTATATCTTCTCTCTCATTTTTGCTTCTTCCTTCTATTCTACTATGTTGGCTCCCAAATACTATTTTTTATCCTTAAGATTTTCTTCGATATTTCTGGCTTCTTCCAGCTGATTTCTTAAGTTCTTGATGACCTGTTAGGCTTCGTAAAAAATGTGAACACTTTTCTTTTGTTTCATCAATTCTTTCTTGAGTGACTTGTTTTCTTCTCTTTCTTTTCTTAGTTCATTTAAAGCACTGATCAATTCTTCTTCATAATTGTCTTGTTTTTCAATTAGTTTTTCTATCTCATTTCCTTCATGGCATTCCATTTCAAGATGTCTGCATTTTTCACAATTAAAGAAAAACAACATACTTATGTTTATTATGTACTCTTCATATTTTGAATCTATTTGACATGGTGAACATATTTCTTCTTGATCTGTACCTACATATTCTTTGGAATTTTATGAATCTGTGATGGGTGAAGAATATATATCATGTAACTTATCCCAAAGTTCTTTGGTTGATGAACATTTACCAACCTTTTCTCTTACAGGATTAGGTAATCCTTCCTATATGAAATCCATTGCTATTTTTTTTATTCTTCTTTAATTTCTTCTTGGCTGCAGTCTTTGCCCTTTTTGAATTATCATATCCTATAACAACTGATGGCCAAATATCATACCCTTGTTCTTGTAAAAATACTTTCATCCTTCTTCTCCATATATCATACTTTAAACCATTTTTACCATTAAACAATGGTACTTCATTCTCAGAATAATCCATGATCTCCTTCCAGTGGTTAAACTGTTTCTTGAAGGAACCTGCTCTGATACCAATTGTTGGATTATTGAGAGGGGGGGTGTGAATCAATAATGAAAAATTATACCAATTATTAATCCTTTAAACCACAAAGTATATTATTTTACCTATTCAACCATGTTCATATGTTCATCATCAATATCTTACTGTATCATAAGCATTAACATTCATCAGTGCATAGTAAACAAATACAATGCATAGTACACCAATGTTTACATGGAAACCCAATGTAGGAGAAAACCACATAATTCTTTTCTTATATGTCAATAATTACATTCAAGGAAGCACCAACTTCTAATTCTCCAGCTACATCTTGAAGGAGGCTCCAACCCCCTAGTTTCTCAGGCTACAACCTGAGGGAAGCTCCAACTCCCCAATTCTCTGGCTACAACCAAAAGGAGTCTACAACCCCCTATGTTATCCGGCTACAACCGAAAGGTGGCTACAACCACCTATCCTTACCCTGTCCAAATTCTCTGAAATATAAGTAGAATGATGAAACCACTGTCACATTATCACTGTGAGATATACTGTTGTAAACCTGTACCAATCAACCTGCACCAAACAACCTACACCAAACAACCTGTAAAAACCTGTACCAGTAACCTGTGCCAACATGTACGATACATCAACCTGTACCTCAACTTGTACCATAAACAAGTGCATCAACCATGCACCAAACCTGTACAAATAACCTATCCAAACAACCTATCAAAATAACATGTGTCATCAATCTTATCAAGCAAATAAGATCTACTCACCAAGATCAATTTGTGCTTATAATAATATACCAAGACAAGTATGCTACATCATCCATAAAACATGTGCCAACAATACTACTCACAAGTTCCTCCAACCATGTACCAAGTATGTACCAATCATGCATCAACTACACATCAACCATGACTCATCAAGATGTACCAACATCATAAACTATACACCTCATGTATGTGCCAACTATTCAACTACTTGTATCAACCATGTACCTCAACCATATACAAAATACATATACCAATATAACCATCAAAAGTTATCTATAAATACATCACACTATCCATAACCAAATACCATAAACCATTACATCAAATCATGTGTCACAACCTCACTGTTATACAACCTCTATCTGTAACATACCTCAACAAAATTCCCTCATCAATTTCATCATCCAAATATGATTTGTAAATTTGTAACAGACCTGGTGTATATGATCACATACTTGCAAACCTCCCTTAACTTCAACAACAAGAGACTAGCATTTTCATCAAACTTTACTTTAGTCTCACATGACTAATTTTGGATTAGTCAACAACCCTAAATTGCAATAATAATAAATATGTACCTGTAATGAATAAAGATATGAAAATAGTACACATTGTTCTTCAGTTTATTGTCTTCAATTCCTCCAGGTTTCACTTCTTGGAACCTCCCAGAAAAGGAGTTATAGAAAAAATGACATACCTTGCTGAATTTTGGCTTATTCTAGAGATCTAACTTGTAGAGAATGCCCCGCATGGAATATTTTTTGTATAGATATGAAAATTGTACACAACATACTACAGACTGTATGTTAACCGATACATTTTTTATTACTTAGTTTGGATCTGTTATGAAGAAGTTATGACATTTTTACCTGAAACACCTGTTTTAGACTAGTTTTAGGACTAGACACAAACCCTATTTTCTAGGGAGTGTAACTCCCAAAATACAACGACCCAAAAGCTGAAATTTTTATCACAATTACTTGGATATGTTTTCTCAACGACCTCCATATTTTGTTGTCTTAATCACGGTATAAAAAATGTTATTTCGAAAATGGTGAGATGACCTGTAAATAACATACCTTAGAAAGCATTATCAAAATACTTTATCCTCCCTTGAATTTTGGCCTTGTTTACTTCACCTTCTCTCTAAAATTCTCCTTAGATGTCCTTTGGTTACCTCAGTCACTTGTATATATTCAATATGCTCAATGGATACAAATGGGAGACCCTTGCTCTCTTATTTATACTCTCTAAGTAGCTTCCTCTAGAAGTATCCACTTAACCACTTTGTCCACTTAGCCACTTTGTCCACTTAACCAACTTTTTCCACTTAGCCACTTTTTCCATTTAACCACTTTTTCCACTTAGCCACTTTGTCTAAACCATTTTTTCCACTTAGACACTTCGTCTACTTAACCAACTTTGTCCACTTAGCCACTTTGTCCACTTAACCACTTTAACTACTTTATTATTTAAATAATTTCTCTTTACTCAAAACTTCTTGTTGCAACTAAATTTTATATAATTATTCAATCATAGCTTCTTTTCCCTGAACTAACTTCTTGTTTCAACCACTTTATTATTTAATTTATTTCTTGGTCAACCACTTTGACTATTCAATCTTCTCATCACAACTACTTTACCATAATTACCAAACTCACTATTTTCTTAATGAAACAACTAATTACCAACTAATTTATTTTTAATTATTTTCTTAATGAAACAACTATACCCATGATTAGCTCCTAGTTTCACCCACTTTGACTAGTCAACTTCTTCTAGGAGTTTCTAGAGTAATTTGACTTCTTTGACCTTCTAGGGGCTTCTAGATAACTCATGAGGGTTCTCCAACTTCACAAGGTCATAACTCTCTAACCATGAGGAGTTATGTGACATTCCACATATCAACAGAAATGGCATGACATCTACTATCCATCTAGAATAGTCTTACATGTAAATTCATTGATCTTCATATCCTTATACCTCAAAGAGACTCGGGTCCCTTACCCATGCCTTTGTTCTACCAGAATTCACTACCAGGCTTCTCCAAGGGTTGACATAAATCACTAAGGTTTGACATCAATGTACAATATCACTCTCCAATGGTTGACATCAATGACAACCAAGAATTCATACCAATTGTCCATCAACCTAAGCCAATTGTCTGACAGAGATTTGGTCCCATTAAATTTGGGAAATAAAACATACCAAATATCAACTTTAATACATATATGGTTAATCATAAAAATATATATCAACAACCATATATGGTTTTTCCCCAATAATATGTGGCCTATGCAACATAAACCATAAATAATAATCACAATTGTCTTTTAAAATCCCATAAATAATATATGGCCAACTATGTTTTGGTGAACCATATATATATGGTTAAATTCCATAACCATATGACATAATCCATCCATATGATATGATTCCCCACTTTTAATAGCTTTGGCCATTTTTTAAAATGATAATGAAATATACTTTTTAACAAGCATCTAATATATATGGTTTATAACCGTATAACATATAACAAATCGACATATTTTAAAATAACCAAATCCACTTTTGATGGATTTTGGATCCTCTTTTAATGGAGATTGGATCCACTTTTAATGGAATATGTTTTTTTTTAATAAATATTTGTTATATGTTTAAAAATAATTTCAATTCGTTTTTTAAATAAATAAAGCATAACCAATGAAATATTCCATGACCACCCATGTGCCACGTGGCACCATGTGCCACTTGCTCACTGGTCCACCTATCTACCACGTGTCACTGCCATATCGGTAGTGCCACATCATCATGTCAACCTACCATGTCATAATTCCACATCAACACTGCCATGTCATCACTACTATGTGTCTCTCTCACTTTGACTTATTCCATGTTGGACCATAACTTTGATCGGCCATAAATTTTTCATACGGAGGTTGCTTGAGCTCTCGTTTGCACCATCAGAAATCTCTCGTCGAGCTCTTCGAAATAGTATCAGTCTTGAGGCAATTTGAGAAATTTATTTATTTTTCCATCCTGGATCCCCCTAGATCATTCTTCCCCAATGATAAGCTTTTTTACCATGAAAATTTGATCATTCATTAATCAAGTGAGGGAATTGCCTCCCCACTTGTCCTAAATCCACCCATCATGACTAGATAGTGAAAACTTGGTGCATCAAAATAAATTGTCCAACCATGGTAAAAAAATGCAATTATATTTTTGATATAAACATTTATTTCCATACTTTCACAATCTCTTGCATGCACCGCCATGTCTATCAACCAGAAAAAACTGACTGGCAATAGTAAGAAATGCATTACTTACAAAGGAAATGAACCAAAAAATTGCTTTATCTTATGAACAATTTTACCAAATGATGT
>JASDQU010103573.1:84095-99118 GCA_032191745.1 Picea mariana | reverse complement strand
TATATTTAATTATTCGACCATTGAGCCTACTTGTGCATTTTGGGGGTCCCACGTGGCACCTTCCTATTGGGCCACGTGGAATCTTATGATTTCTCTACTTGTGAGTACTGAGTTCACCTCAGACACATGGCACCTTCTAGGTGGTGCCACGTGGCATCCCCTGGGGGTGCAATGTGTCACTTTTTTACTCATCCACGTGGCACCCTAAAAAGTCCAAATCTGAGTGACACGTGGCAGCCTATGGTGTTGCCACATGGAATGTTGTTGTCATGACATGTGTCACCCTCTACGCTTACCACGTAGGCTGTATGGATGCTGACTTCATCTGTATTGATGTTGAAATTAGCAGTATGGATGTTGACTCATCCTTGTTAACTGGGCTAGGTTGACCAAAACTTTGAACGCTTATATCTTTTGTTTCGTAACTCCGTTTGACGGGCCATTTGTGCCATTAGAAATCTTGAGCCATTCTCTTTGCGATAATTATGTTTTAATTGAGTGTTTGGAACTTTGAAATTTTTCCCTTTTGTTGTCTACTGAAGCCATTATGAGCATTCTAAGTTGCTTCTATGCATTTTGAGTTGTTCTTAGCCCTCTCTATATCCTTTTTGGATCACACCTTCCCATTGAGATATTTTTGGACCACCAAAAGAATTCATTAATCAAATGGTAAGTGAGGGAAGAGTTCCTTCACCTTATCCTTCTTAATACACTTTGCCTTTCTTGGATGTGTTCCTTTTAAGCCTACTCAAAGATAATCAACATCACCCCTGCGTGAATTCCTTGTCCTTCTGTCCAGAATGATATCTTCCTGTAACTCATCCAAGTACTTAGGTGAAAACTCATCAACTGAAGGTATTGAAACTTCCTCATCTTGATCCATGATCATGGGAGGCTCAAAAAGTTTTAAGTTCTCTACGTTCACAACTGAATAAATCTGCATATAAGGTGAAAGATATAAACGAAAATCATTAGTGCCACTTTTCTCCAGAATAGTGAAGGGTCCATATCGGATGGGATTGATTTTCTTTCCTTCACCCTTCAATCGTTCCTTGCTGATGTGAAGACATACTCACTCTCCAATCTTGAACTAATGATCAACCCTGTGCTTGTCATGTCGAGGTTTATATTTTTCTTGACTCTTCTCCAACTGTTCCCTAACTGCCTCGTGTATCTGTTGAATCCTATGAATGAACTTGCAAGCTCTGTGCTTTGTTCGTTCTTCATTCACATTGACATCTCTCCCATACATCAAGTCCAAAGAAACCTTTGGTAAGTACCCAAAACATGTCTCAAAAGGTGAACTCTGAGTGGATGAATGTAAAGATCGATTATAAGAATGTTGTACATAAGTTATCTGTTCATCCCATAAATTAGGATGCTTGCTGCAGTAGCCTGGAAGAAAAAGTACCACTATTCTATTTACCACCTTTGTCTCTCTGTTGGTTTGTGGATGAAAAGTAGTGCTCCTCTTCAATTTGGTGTCCATCATTCTCCACAAGCTAGTCCAAAAATTGCAAAGGAATCAAGTATCTTGATCTGAGACAATGGGCATGGGTAATCCAAAGTGAACCCAAACATACTGAAAAAAGGGGTTAGTAGTTTGCTCAACAATGATCTACTTTTTACATGGCATTAAGATACAGATCTTGTTGAACCTATCCACTATAACATACAAATAATCATGACCCCCTCTAGTCATTGGTAAACCCCCTACAAAATCCATGGAAATGATTTCCCATGGATGGGATGGAACATGAAGTGGTGAGTATAGCCCCAATTTTCTATTAGTGAGCTTACAAGTAGAACACATCACACATCCCTTTACATATTTAGTTACAATTGCTTTCATTTGAGGCCAATAACAAAACCTCTACAAATGAGCCATAGTTTTTCCTACCCCAAAATGCTTAGACACAAGAGAACTGTGAGCTTATCGTATCACACAAACTCGTTCACTTGTAGGAATACATAGTTTCCCAAGATGATAGAGTAACTTTCCCTGCAGACAATAGTTCTCTACCTATGCACCATGGTTTAGCTTCTCATATACTTCTTTAAAATATTCATTGATGGCATATTGCTCTACATAACTATCATGACATAAAGAAGTATTCTTCAAAATAATAGAAGCAACAATATGAGGTCTATAAAGAATATATTCTGCCTTGTTACTTGTACCCTTCTTGTACTTGATTACCAAATGAAATTGTCGTAGAAAACCCATCCATCTGTAGTGTCGATATTGCTGCAGTTTGGTCTATGCTTGAAGATACTGTAAGGGTTGGTGATCTGTATGTATAATTGTTTCCTTCCCTAACAAGTAATGCTTCCATTTCTTTATGCTTTGAACTAATGCATACAACTCTTTATCATATGTAGGATAGTTAAAAACAACTTGGTTAAGTGTCTCAAAGTGGTAACAGATAGGCTTATGATATTGCATCAATATTGCACCCATGGCGTATCCACTGGCATCTGTCTCGATCTCGAACGACTATTGAAGATTCGACAATGCTAATACTGGTGTGGTACTGATCTTCTCCTTCAAAATGTTGAAATGATTTTGTTTCTTTCCTTCCCACTGAAAAGTGTTCTTCACACTGGTTAAGGCATGAAAAGGAGTTGCTATAAAGGAGAAGTTAGGAATGAATCTCGTCCAATACTGGACCGCACCCAAGAAGCTTCAAACTTTGGTCACACTTTTTGTCTCGGGCCATTTCACAATTACTTCAATCTTGGAAGGATCAATTTTCAATTGTCCTCCTCCCACGATATGACCTAAGTATACAAGTGCAGTCTTGCCAAATTCACATTTAGACATTTTCACATACAAATTTTCCCTTTGCAAAGTATCCAATACTTGATTTACATGCCTTACATGTTCATCTCAAGTTCTGCTAAAAACAAGAATTTCGTCTAAATATACAATCACAAATTCATCCAGGAAAGGCATGAATACATCATTCATCACACGCATGAAAGTTGTTGGAGCATTACAAAGCCCAAACGACATAACTAACCACTCAAACAATCCCTGTTTGGTTTTAAAGGTAGTCTTCCATGCATCGTGTTTTGCGACTCTAATTTGATGATATCCACTGTACAAATCCAACTTAGTGAAATAAACAACATTCTTCAACTGATCAAGTAAATAATCTATACGAGGAAGAGGGTATCGATTTTTCATCATGATTTTATTTAAAGCTTAGTAATCGACATACATTCACCATGTGCCATCCTTTTTTGGCACCATCACAATCGGGGAACCACAAGGAGATGAAATGGGCCTGATGACTCCTTGATCCAATAAGCCTTGTACCTGCTTCTTGATCTATGTCATCTCCACAACCGACATCCTATACATGCCCACATTAAGAAGAGGAGAATCCTGCTGAAGATGTATCTCATGCTGGATTTCCCTCTTAGGAGGTAATCCATTGAGTTCCTGAAAAATATCATAATACTTAGAAACAATATCAATTAATTCCTTTTTATGAGACAGATCACATCCTTGGAAAGAATTGGATGTCCCAACATATTTCTCTTTGATGACCATGAGTACATATCTCTTATTAGTGGTTATGAGTCTTTTCATTTTCCTTGCACTAACAAGTGTCGTATTTACCCTCATGTTGTGAGCTCTAACAATATATTCCACTCCCCCTTTAGTAAGGTGGTATTTTTTCTCATGACGAAAGAAGATTGCATTTCTATCATAAAGATAAGGACTTCCCAACACTATGCCACATATATCAAGTGGTACAACATCCAAATCCACTTCATCAATCAACTTGGAAGCAATAGAAAATCTAACCCTACATTGTTTGGTGACATTAAGGTTTGCTTTGTCACATACCCAACCAAGAGGGTAAGGATTTGGATGTGGTTTCTTTACAAGACCCATCTTCTTGACAAGTGCTTCAGATATTAAGTTTACTTGGGAACTTAGATCAAATAATGTATCAATCTTAGTATGTTTAGATACAATTCATATATGAAATAACTCATTCCTCTTTTGTTCATCATTATGAGATTCATCATTAAAACTTGAACCTTGTACTCCAGACGTTGTGATCTTTCCTTCATCTCCTAATTCGGAACCAAGATCTTGCTCCATTGTAGCAACAGTCTTTGTCTTCCCCTTTCCACCAAACTATTTCGGTTTCTTTTCTGGATGTAGCTTCCAACAATGTTCTTCATCGTGACCGCTCCTCTTACAATGAGTGCAAGATGGTTTTCCTCCTTCTCTCATTACTGTAGCGGTCTTCTTGTCCTTCCTTTTAAACTTCTTGAAAGTCTTGTGTGGGAAATTGGAAGGTTTCTTCGTGGGATCTTCTTGAACATGTTTCCCCATGTTTTCAAGGTGAGTGGCTTGCACACAAAATTCGTCAAGACTAGTGGGGTTAAATAAGAGAAAAGTATGAAGAATATAACTGTGAAGTGCACCAATATACTTCATTAAAGTTTCATAAGAATCCAAAGGAATATTTGATGCTAGATATTTCTTCCTAAATTCTTATGTGAAACTTTGTACAATCTGACCTTTACTATGTCTCAACGTTTTCCATTCCATAATTGTTTTATGTAAATACCCTAATGGATAAAACTGCTTCCTTATCTCTGTTTTAAAATCCAACCATGAGGAAATAAGATTACCATGCTTACTTCTATCATGTAGCTTGCTCTCCCACCATACGAGAGCGGTGCCTTCCAACCAAAGAGAAGCCATTTTCACTTTAACTTCCTCTTCGTCAATATGTTGAACTTAACAATATACTTCAACCTGTCGGATCCAATTGTCTAAATTTTCAGGATTAACATCTCCATTAAACATAGGTAAAGAAAACTTTACATCAAGCTTTAATAATGGTTTCTTAAAAGAGACTTTATGGTTAGAATGTTGAGAGTGATGAGAATGCTCAGGGAAGAAGAACTAGAACTTGAAGGCGAAGATGGAGGTTCAGGAGGATCTCGTCCAGCCCCTTTATTTACTGAAGCATCAACATCTGGTGGTGCTTCCTTTTTCTTCACTTTCTTCTTCATCCTCTTCTCGTAATCTCCATACATTCGTTCGATCATTTATGACATGTGATAAAATACCATGTGAAAGTTTTTATCCTGTTCATCACACTTGTCCTCTTCTACCATGTTCTTCCTTTGGGATGCATGACCAACTTTGGGATTGAACATATTAAGAGTTCCTTCACCCTTCTTATGGTTGTCCCTAGTAAGCAATCATACTCAACAATTCAAGTCAAAGAGGACTGCTCTAATACCAACATGATTCGGGATCTTTTTGTGAGGTGACTTATTAAATAACTGCATTAAATGAGCATAAACTAAAGTACACCATAAAGAAGGAAAATATCAAAAGGAAATATACATAATCATGAAATATGAACACAAATAACTTGATAACGGAGTTCATCCATGGTGGAGTACATCTCTGGGTCCTTCTCTCAAATGGGTAGTTCTTTTTATTAACTCCACAAAATAATTGGGAAAAATACATAAGTATACCTCATTCTGAAGTTAAGGTACAAAATCTTTGCTTAGATTAGAAAACTAACACCACCACTGCATTCCGGGCGTCGTTTTACCTAAAAATGACTGTCTCCATGCCTCGATTAGAGTCAAACACTTTTTGGCCCAAGAGGCACCCTTGCCTCGGTTTGCATGCCACTGCTCAAGCAATAAATGACTGATAAATATAGAACTGCATGAAAAATCCATACCATTCCATACAAGTTCATATGGGCGCACTCAGTCTCCTCTCTTGTGCTATGTGTGTCCCAAACTTTGCCCCGAAGGCCCCTTCTTGTACCATTTTGTGGCCATTAAGCAATAACTAAGTTCGTTGGTTGAGTGGCTAGCGGAGCTAAGTTTAGACACTGGTTTTTGGGGAGGTTTTGAGTTTGAATCCCACAGATTCCCCCTTTTGGCACTCTCCTCTAAGTCTGGCGGTGGTTTGGCGGTTTTTGCTAAATATGGCAGACGTTTTGGCAGAATGCTACTAAACTAGCGAAGATTATGGCATATAGTTGGCGGTGGCTATATATAGAAGATATTCCATATATAACGAAACTGCCACCATATTTTGCGGAGTTATGTTTTATATATATTTTTAATTATACGGTCCTTGAACCTCCTTGTGCATTTCGGGGGTGCCATGTGGCGCCTTCCTATTGGGCCAAGTGGCATCCTCTGATTTGTCCACTTGTGAGTGCTTACATCACCTCAGACACGTGGAACCTTCTGGTTGGTGCCATGTGGCATCACCTGGGGTTTCCACATGGATCTTTTTTACTCGTCCACGTCGTGCCCTAAAATTCCAAATTCGAGTGACACGTGGTAGCCTCTAGTGCTGCCACGTGGCATGCTGACATCATGTTGACATCATCATGACACATGTCACCCTTTGCGCTTGCCATGTAGGATGTACCGATGCTGACATCATCTGTACTGATGCTAACATCAGTAATACGGATGCTGACTCATCCTTGCTGACTGGGCTAGGTTGACCAAACATTTGACCGCTTATATCTTTCATTCCATAACTCCGTTTGATGAGCCGTTTGCATTGTTAGAAATATTGTGACACGTTCTTCCCGATCATACCATTTTAATTGAGTTTTGAGAACTTTGAATTTTTTCCCTTTTGCTGTCTGTTGAAGTCATTATGAGCATTCTAAGTTGCTTATGTGCATTTTGAGTTGTTCTTAGCCTTCTCTAGATCCTTTTTGGATCATGAGAGTTGTACCACTCATGCAGAGAGTAGCCAAGTGAATATTTGCATTGTCCTTTTTTAACTTTTGCACCCTGTAATAACTTTCTATCTTCTTTACCCAACTGTCTAATTTCTCTACATTCAATTCTCCATCATAAATAGGTAAGTCAAATTTAAGATCTATGTTTAGTAATGGAATATCATAAGAATAAAAAGGCTTTTTAGAATGATTATTCTTGGAATAATGTTCACTTGCACCATCAATAGATGATGATGATGATGGTGGTGAAGAAGGTTCTAAAGGTCCACCACCTTGCACTCCTCCTTATGCTTTCACCGAAGATTCACCTTCTCCAATTATTTGAGCTCTTCGTTGCTCTCCTTGATTGTAAAGTTCTTGAACCATGGATTGCATCAGCTTAAATGCCTTGAAGAAATCATCTTCAGATTCGTAATGACCTAACCTTCTTGGTGAAGCCATCTCATGTTTACAAAGTCTCCTTTGGATTTCTGGATTGTAACTTGAAAGCTTGCCTTCACCTCGCTTGAGTCTAGATCTTGTAAGAATCCAACTGTCAACCCAGCTCTGATACCACTTGATCTGAGAAGTCTTTAGTCACCAATTTAATCATTAACTTTCATTGATAACGAATATTTTCTTAGTTAACAAGATCTATAATTTGACAGTGCATCTTGCATTGTTATGTAGATAGCTTCACTTTAACGAGAATATTTACTTGTGAAATTAACTTGCATAACTCATTCACATAAGTAAATTGTGAAAAGTAAAGAGGAGATCAAAGAGAAAGAAATTACACAAATACACCAAAAGTTGATAACAGAGTTCACCATACACCCTGGCTACGTCTCTCGGTCCGTTTCTCATGGAGCGACATTTTCATTAAATCAACAAAATTAGAAAAATTACATGAACATATCCAACTTCTGGAAATAACTCTCAATTATGCTGCTTAGATCTAGTTTTGGTTTGCACCATTGCATCCACCTTGTAATTCTGATAAAAAATGACTATACACATGACTATGTTATGTTTTGGGCTTCCCTCATTACCAACAATCCTCTTGGGCATGAAAATTGCCTCCCCTCTATGGTAAAATTCCCCTTGGTTATATACCAAAGGGTCAATACTTCAAGTCTTCCTTCACCCACATCTAATGGGATTTGGTCCCATTTAATTTCGGGAATAAAACATACCAAATATCAACTTTAATACATATATGTTTCAACCAAACCAATTAATTGGTTAACTATAACAATATATCTCAGCAACTATATATGGTTTTTCCCCAATATTATGTGGCCTATGCAACGAAAACCATAAATAATAATCATATGGTCTTAAAAAATACCATATATAATATATGACCAACTATGTTTTGGTGAACCATATATATATGGTTAAAATCCGTAACCATATGACATAATCCATCGATATGATATGATTCCCCACTTTTAATGGCTTTGACCATTTTTTTAAATGTGTATGAAATATATGTTTAAACAACCATATAATATATGGTTTATAACCATACATCATCTAACAAATTGACATATTTTAAAGCAATCAAATCCACTTTTAATGGATTTTGGATCCTCTTTTAATGCAATATGTTTTTTTTTTAATAAATATTTGTTATATGTTTAAAAATAATTTCAATTCATTTGTTAAATAAATAAACGATAACCAATGAAATATTCCATGACCACCCATGTGCCATGTGGTGCCATGTGTCACTTTCTCACTGGCCCACCTGTCTGTCATGTCAAAATTGCCACATCATCACTGCCACATCATCTTGCCAACCTACCATGTCAATATGCCACATTAGAACTTCCATGTCATCACTTTCATGTCATCATGACACATCATTACTTCCACGTGTCTCTGTCACTTTGACTTTTTCCCTATTGGACCAGAACTTTGACTGGGCATACCTTTTGCATACGGAGGCCATTTGAGCTCTCGCCCCTTAGGTTATAGCATTCATTTATCAAGGCTTCCAGTGCACTCAATTGGCTAGGAATATTTTAGTTGGATACTTTGGGAACTCTCAATTGCTTTAGGAATGCTCACAACAACCTTCACAAGGCTCTTGAGTCATTTTCTCAATAGGAAAACACATTGCAATATTATAACCTATTTTGAAAGCACACGTGACTCATTTCGAACATAATACACAACCAAACAATGGTTTCCCTCAAGTATATCATGGTTGGGGCTCTTTCCTGCACTCAAATCCTCTCTTGCTTCCAAAAATCTGCATGCAAAAATTATCTCTCTTGGCCATACGAATTTCCTTTTCCCCAAGTTAGTTGACTACTCACTCTACCTATTGTTGATCGTACTTCATCCCCATGCTCCCCAATAACTATGGGATGTGACTCCTCACACCCACTCTCTTACATGAACTCAATGATTGGCTTTGGGAACAATCAACACCACATAGAAGGTTATACACAATGATAGTGATTTTAGATATGTGGGATAGATTAATACCCATCAATAAAATCCCCCCATCATTTTCATCCCTCTCATATCACATCCCACAATTACTACCTTTATTAATCATTTCAATGTTCATAGTATAAAATTTGGCCCCCATCCATATTAATAAATATGGGCGCTTTGCCCTAATAATATTGGCTCACTATCCTAATTCAAATTTATAGAATTACAATACAATTTGTGGGGATTAAAACCGAGGATGTTACATAACTTCTACTTGTAGCGATTTCTATTATAGGTCATATTTCAAAGATTGTTACATCAAGTGGGCATATTTAATAAACAATTTTTGTGACACATATAGTGCATATAAAAGGATACAATAATCCATAGGACTAGGGAAGAAGAGTGCTCTCCATCTCCTTTCATTATGTTAAAATATTTCAGTGGAACTGATATACATGGTTGTTGTCAAGACATATTGAATTGAATATTTGACATCTACATGTTGTGTGTTGCTTTTCCAAGATTCAAGTTTTCTTGTGGAAGCTTCAATGGATCTATGGTGTAACAATGTATGTATGCATATTATTTACTATTGGAGTGTTGATGACCAATGGTACCTGGACTCAATTAAATTCAAGGGAAACTTTGGGGACAAAACCACTCTGCAACTACTCCATTTTATCAATGAAAATCTTGTCCACTAGGTAGTGTATACAATAACGTCCCCTCATATTGAAATTGGCTCTAGAGATAGAGCACTGCATGTGTGAATGAAAAAAATTCTTGAAGCCCCTGACTTCAACTTAGATACCTTATTGTCATACTAAACAACAAGTTATACATAGTTCATAGTGATAGAGCTAGAGACCTAATAGTGTTTATCACATTTAATACTAAGGTTATTTTCCATTGCATTTGCATGTAGCTTCTTAGTTTTAGGTTATGTAGAGAGAGAAACCAACCAATCAATCCAGAGAAAAAGTTGCATTGAAAACAATGACCGTGTAGCCACCAGAAGAACAAGATGCTTTCATAGGGTAGAGGATAGAGGCCTAGTAGCCTTACTGGAGATAGAACACTCTAAACAATATCGAGAGACAAAACACTATGTACAAGATTGAGATAGAGACAAGCAGTTAGATTTTGTAGAGAATCCATGTTGGTGAAGTGAGTGGGGTATAAGTTCCTCATTTATGAATCATAGGGTATCAGGTTAGTTTCATCCTTGACCCTGACTTAGATGATGGAACAACCGTAAAATGAGTTGGTAGATAAGGAGGAGGCCTTGTAAATTCTCCAAGAAACTATATAAGAGCATGGAGAGGATGAGTATGACAGGAATTCCATACAAAAACACCAACAAATGTTTCTACCATTACAATTTGAGTGGTCATTGGGAAGAAAAATGTTGGATATTTCATACAAATATTCACCCTAGAAACCAAGAGAAGGGTGTGGAGAGTGAATATTGAAGAATATGAAGATATTCCATCATCTTCAGTCCAAGGAGAAGAATCTATCCAAGGGTATATAATAGTAAAGGAGGTCAGTGATACCAACAAGATAGAAAACAGGTTGATGCTAAGGGTAACCACAATCTAGTTCTTATTTCCAGTATTTCATCCAAAGAAACCCATATTGAAGATTCGTGCACAGAGGTCAATGACCTTAGAGAATTTCTTAAGAAATCCATGACATTATTGCAAGCATGTGCAAGCATCAGAGAGTTGTTTCCATGCGGATAAGCATTTTATCCTAGCAAATGAGTGCAACCACACTTCCCTTGTGGAATTGTCATGTGATGGAAAAATGCTAGGGTCACACTGAATAAGAAGACCAACATTCAACTTGGGTTGATGACTTCCAATATGGACCATCTCCAAGAAAAATAGAGAGATGGGAACAAGTGTTGAATCTAGAGTTCAGATATGGATATTTCTTAGAGCTAAGAGTCAGTGAGAAGACCTTTTCTATGGGGAAAAGAAATCCAAAACCCGATCTAGAGTCATATCTAGGGACTAGCAACAAATACAAAGCTAGATTCAGAGCTATCCAGGAGCCAGAGTCAAAGCCATGTTCTAGATAAGTAGAGAGAAGGCACATTGATATAGACTAGTTTCCTTGATCCTTTGGAGACCAAAAGGCCTCTCAATGGGGAGGTGTGATCTAAAATGGATTTGAAACAATGAACTGGTGTAGAAATCAATACTTTCATGATTAAATTGACAATTTATGAATATTAGTAAACCATTGAAAATACAATACAATTTTAAAGTAGAATAAGACAAAATGAAAAAGAAATTAAATGAAAGGAAAAAAAAGTAGGAGAGAATAGGTTGAGTAATGGAAAATGAAAGGTCATCATGTTGGCCTTCCCATTACCCCATCTCTTCCTATTTCCTCATGGATGTTCATTCTCAAAGGGTATTTTTGGCCAAGGAGAAGAGGATGGACATAGATCCAAGAAAGCATTGTAACCAGAGATTACTAAAATAGACTAAGCCCCATTCAAAGCTTGTTTTCCTGTTTGGGTTATAGGGTAAATATCTTGTCTATTATGTTTTGTATTGGGTTGATATTTCTCTGTGTTTGTGGTGTTCAATTTTTCATGTGATATTGATGCTGATTTTTCATGTTTAATCACTACTAGTAATTGCATTCATTGTTTTAATGAAGAATTTTGTGAAAGAAAAATATTAGTTCCATTCATAATTTTGTTCCCCAATGAAATTTAAAGAATTTCAACAACTTTGGAATGATCACCATCCATATGAAGATTAGATAAAATAAAGGGTGGATAATTTTTAGTTGTTGGCCATTGTCTCTATTTCTGGTCATTTGTAACCAACAATCCTCTCTCCATTCAAACTGTTGGTATTTTCTTAGTCAAACTCTTAATTCTTGGTTCAAATTCTATTTTTTTGGGACATTGGAGCATTACCACAAGTATGTACGTATCTCTAATAGGTGAATTTACATCCCCCTAGGTAGATTCCCACTTTCCGGGTGACTCTATTCATATATGGGTTGGTTTAGCTATTGTTTGAGTCATGTATCTCTCACCTATGAGGATGCATAATGATTGTATGAATCATATGCCTCTTTGGTGGATTGGAATTCCCTCTAGTCAAATTAATTATTTCTCTAGTAGAACTAGATATCCCTATGGTCGATCTCATATTGCTTGGTTGAATGGGAACTCAACTAGTTGACTCATCCCTCCTTGGTCAACTACTTTCTCTCCCTAGGAAATTAATTCTGATGCTAGTCAATTGGATTCATTTCCTGGTTGATTTATCTCTATTTACTTGGGTGACCCACTAGCTAGTCGGCTTACCTTACCTTCTAGTTGATTCCTCTATTTACCTTTTTGTTGTGCACCTCCATTCATAACAAGTCAACTTACCTTACGTACTGGTTGATTCATCTATTTACATTTCCGTTGGGTGCCTACATTCATAGTAAATCAAATTACGTTATGCATGTACCAATTTCTATTGTAGGTCATATTTCAAAGGATGTTACACTCAAGTGGGTATATTTGAAAAACAATTGTTCCACATATAGTGCATATCAAAAACTAAAATAATCTACAGGACTAAGGAAGAAGAGCGACCACCATCTCCTTTTATTGAGTACACATATTTCAGTGGAGTTGATATACATGGCTCTTGTTAAGATAGACTGAATTAAATACCTAACATCTACATGTTGTGTGTTGCCTTTCCAAGACTCAAGTTGGCCTATGGAAGCTTCAAGACATCTAAGCTGTAATAGTGTATGTATGCATATTCTTTATTGTTGGAGTGTTGATGAGTAGTGGTAGTTGGATTCAATTACATTCAAGGGGAGACACAAATACTCTTTTATTTGATTAATGAGAATCTTCTCTGCTAGGTAGCATATACAATAACTTCCGCTTGTATTGATATTGGCTCTTGAGATAGAGAATTTCATATATGAATGAACATATGCCTTGAAGCCCCTAAATTTAGCTCAGAGACTTGATTGGCATATTGAACCAAAACTTATACATAGTTCATAGTGATAGGGATTGAGACATAAAATTGATAGGCATGCATTGAGGACTAAGGGCTATTTTCCATTGCATTTTCATATAGCTTCTTGGGTTCAGGTTATGCAGAGAGAGGATCCAACCAATCAACCCAGAGAAGGGGTTGAATTTAGAAAAAAGAACTTGCAGCCACTAGAAGAAAAAGATCCTTGTACATGCTGATTAAGGTTGGTTGTCATTGATGTCAACCCTTGAAGAAAGCCCTGTAGCACAAAGGCTTGGGTAATGGACCCAATATTGTTTGATGTAAATGTGACTCATTATTGTTTTTTCATGGTTGATAAGAAGTAAATATGGATGAACTCCAAAGTGGCCCCCTTATGGTGAAAGCCCTCATGGTAAGACACTTTGTGGAGTAAGAGAACCCATGCTTAATTGTGGAATAATGAGATGAAGGAAAGTGATTTTGTCAGGGAAAATATACTAGATGGATATTTCTTGTCATTTCATTTCCGGTGGTATGTGGAACGTCACATAATTCCTCATGGTTAGAGAGTTATGGCCATGAGAAGTTGGAGACCCCAGGTTTGGGTAATGGACCCAAGTTTGTTTGATGGGTAACGGTATGAGTTATGGTATATTTTCAGATAATACTATTCTATATGTATAGTAAATGTCATGCCATTTCTGGTGGTATGTAGAACATCACATAACTCCTCATGGTTTGAGAGTTATGGCCTTACGAAGTTGGAGGACCCTCATATGTCATCTAGAAGCCCCAAAAGGTCAAAGTGGTTTAAAAGATTTTAAAAGGCAAATAATAAGTGAAGTGATGAGTGTATTATAATTCAAAGTGAATACAAAATAAATTATTTCAATAATAAATTTAATGAATAAATTAGAAGTGGACCCAACCCTAAAATAAGGAAAGTGGGCCAAGTGACCTAGAAGATGTTTTTAGGGAAGCTACTTGGAGAGTATATATAAGAGGCAAGGCTCTCTCATTTGAATCACACTTGAGAATATTGAATATCTATATGTGTATGAGGTAACCAAGGATATCTAAACTAGAATTCTGAGTGAAGGTGAAGAAAAGAAGGCCGAAATGCAAGGAAGGATAAATTCTTTTGATGGTGCTTTCTAAGGTATGTTATTTACAGGTCATCTCACCATTTTCGCTATAACTTTTTTTCTATAATGATTCAGACCGTCAAATTTCTCTTCAAGTGAGAAAACATATCCAAGTATCCATGGTAACCAATCTAGCTTGTGGGTCGTTTTATTTTGGGAGTTACACTCTATGGAAAATAGGGTTTGTGGCCAGTCCTGAAACTAGTCAAAATCAGGTGTTTCGGGTAAAAACGTCATAACTTCTTCATAACAGATCCAAATTAAGTGAGACCACATGTGATGGTTAGGGGATAGTATAAAGTATTCTTTTCAATAGTTTCAGATCAATTCATAAAATATTTTGTTAGGGGCACTCTCTACAAGGTCGCTCTCTAGAATAAGCCAGAATTCAACAAGATATGTCATTTTTGCTATAACTCCTTTTCTGAGAGGTTCCAAGTAGTGACACTTGGAGAAATTGCATAAAACACACTGAATAACATTGTGTATCAGTTTCAGATATTTATACATTACAGGTTCAAATTTATGATTACTTCAAGTTAGGGTTGTTGACTAATCCAAAACTAGGCATGTGAGACTAAAGAAAAGTTTGATGAAAATGCTAGTCTCTTTATTTTAAAGTTAAGGAATGTTTGTAGGAATGTGATCATATACACCAGGTGTATTACAGAGCT
>JASDQU010103573.1:46002-57902 GCA_032191745.1 Picea mariana | reverse complement strand
TTGTATGAGCATCATCAATGAAGTCTGTGAAGAGACTGAAGTATGATAAGGATTATTCAAGTGAGAATATATGTTTCCCCCATGTGAAGGGGTTTCGTGAAGAGGGTAGCATGAACCGTAAAACTGATTCTCCTCGTATGAAAGACCTGAGGATATATGGGGATCCTCCATGGGAAAAGTGTTTGTAGGAACTAGCATGGAAAACAAAGGATACATAGATGGGGTGTGATAAGTAGAATAACCACCCATTTGAGTACTGTTTCCTGAAAAAACATAGCTAGGACTGGATCCGTAAGAGGTGAGGTTCCAACCTCCCACAGTGAGAGTTGGTTGAGGGACATGACTCATATCAAATGAATATGTAGACGGTGGGGCCATGGTGCCCTCAGATCCCATACTAGGATTCATATAAGTGAGACAGTGAGATGATGGAAAGGGTGAAGGCACATTTGACATATCAATAGGAAAATGATTAGAGACCCAAGGCATGGACTAAGTGTCATAATTATGCATACCATTATGAAAATTAGATAGATTCATCCCCATGAAATGAGTGAACATCATGGGGGGGTAGTGGTAAATGAGGGAGCTATGGGAAATCCACTATCCATTACAATGACAACTCATTATAAAATCCTAAGGTCAACTAGTAATCAAAGATCACTCCAAAAATAATCAAACGACCAATATGCACACAAATAGGGTAAAGTGCATGAAAGGGGCCTCCCTCCCTAAAGTAGGTATGTCTCTCCCAACAGGGGCCTGAGACTCCCTGCTAAAGATCGAAGGTAACATAATCAGTTATAAGGGACCTCGTGGGCTTAACAACCAGTCAGTCAGATCCCCCCGTAGAGGTAATCCTCCATAAAGGATGTGTGTTGTTCGACCCTTATCTAACCCAGGGTACTTGTAGAATAACCCCTGCAAGTAACCTATGTGGAACCTAAGTCAAGAAACTAAGAAACCACTATATAACTGATGCATAATAGAGCAGTTGTAAGTCAGGTCCACCATATGGGCAGGGTAGCAAATCCCAAAACATTGAAAGAATTGCCTCTTATGGAGGTAAGGGCACTAGCAAGATCCCAAGATACGAATAGATCCCCAGAAATATCTCTAACACTAAGAAGGTATCCAGGGGATATCCCTTCAACCAACCTCGCATGACCTCGTGATTAACTCTAGTGTAAGAGGAGCCTCCTGATCTTATCGATTATACAATGGGTTTCTCCACTCCCTTAGTCAGACACATATGTTTATTTAATAGCCTTGGAGAATTTTACTCACAAAATCCTATTCCAAGGCACTAAATCCTAAGCTAATTTGTGCACCCTAGAAAATAAAATCGTTATTGTTAGTCCCTAAAGTTGCACTTGACTATGAGAGGGAAAGCTAGGGCATCATCGATTTATTGCAAAGTGTTTTGAGGGTTTTTATGGTCTGGTTTTTGAATAAGGTGGTTGAAAACTGGCTCAAGGTAATAAAATAAATGAAAAAATTAGAATAAGAACAGAAAATATCCCATTGACTAGTTAAAAGGTAGTCACATAGATGGATTAAAAAAATAAGGAAAATAGAAAATGAAGTTTTCAATTTGTCAACTTCACACAAATTCTTATCTCAAAATATCATTAAGAAATAAGACCATCAACCTGAAATCAAAACTTGAAAATAATCACCACAACAAATTCTTTACTGTATTAATCAATAATCAAGAAAACAAATGCATTGCAGTTTGAATAATGAGATCAAGCATGAAGAAAGAAAATAGAGTAGAAAAGAGTGTCTAACCATCCATATGATTTTTTTATTATGTTTCAAATAGAATAATAATGCCTTACAAGGAGTTTCAGAATAAGTCCTTTGGATCTCCAATTTTTCCACCTAGCTTCTCATTCTACAGAGTTTATATAGAAACAATACATAATTATCAAGATCCAAAAGAAATGGATCTAAAAACCTCCTCATCTATATTTATTTTCTTGTTTCAAATAATCAAGGAGAAGATCCAATCTGATTTCCAATTCAAATTGATGAGGTGGCTTGTCAACTGCTGTCCATGAGATTTTTCAAGAAAACAAATCTGGTAAATTCCTGAAAAATAGGGTCCAACAATCTCTTCGTATCTCTTGAATGGTGACATTTGTGTAAAAACTGAGAGAGGTTTTTGTGAAGGGGTATGTTCCCCACAAAAACCTCTTTTGGTTTCAACAAATTCATCTCCAGCTATTCTTCAACCTCTCTTGAATAAAAATACTAAAACAAGTAAAAATAACAGAGTATTTCCTGTAGCTTTATCATAAAATTAGGCCTCAAAGATTGATTCGAATATCTTAAAATGTGATTGCTATGTAAAAACCGAGAGATTTTTTTGTGAAGGGGCATGTTCCCAACAAAAGCCTCTTTTGGTTTCAACAAATTCCTCTCCAGCTATTTTGTAACCTCTCTTGAAGATAAAGACTATAATAGGTAAAAAAACAGAGTATTTCCTGTAGCTTTTCTGGTTCTGCAAAATAATGGCCTTTGTCATTAGAAAACACTGCTTCAACTTTTGATGATCTGGTGGTTTCTCTTGTTATAGGTCATGTAGAGAATAAAACAATTTTCTTACTTTCTTTTAATGATTCTTTATGTACTAGGGACATTCTTGTCTTTCGTTTGATATCTGCTTTAGCATCTTCAGAATGGTCTTCTTTTGTTTTTAAATCTACCTCTGGAAGAATTTCATTTTTTGTTTCCCATTTGGGTCTCTTACCTCTGTTGGTCCTCTTCACCCTGATATAAGCCATTTCTTCTTTAACAGGGGTTTCATCAATTGAAATATTTTGTTTCTGTGTAACAGTCTTTTTTCCTTTGCCTTTCTTCTATTTGTTGGACTGTGTGTTAGGATTTAAAGATTGCATGAGCCAGCTCTAGGGATTCTATAATTCTCTCAAAGAAGACATAACTAAAGTATTAATTAAGACTTGATGAAACAGACTTCTCTTTGCATTGGTGGGGAGTGACTGCACTCTCTTTGACATCTTTGTCAATCTTTTGAGTAGAAAGTAAGGTAGATTTAAGAGATAATCGCCATTTAGATGCATTAATATCCTAATGTGGTAGATATAAACTAGTGAAAATCTACCTTCACAGGTGATATACCTGTGGATAACGATCAGAGCAGTGTGCCATTCAGGTCTAATCCAGTTGCGAGGAACTCCCCTTCTCCAATTCGGGTTTTGTTTATCTGGAAGCAGAAATTGATTGACAAAATCTATAACCACATGCTCTTTCTTCCACCATCTTTCTCCTCCAACCACCAATATGCAAGATTTAGCAATTGTCTGTTCTGTCACCAGCATCAGCATCTTCCCAATCTCCACCTTGTGACCATCAAAGTTCAGTGAAAAATCCATGGAGACCTGTTCGTCGTGACCTTGGAAGGTAGTGAGGAATTCAAACCAACCAGCATCTCTAAATCTCTGCACCATCTACGGATATGCCTCAAGAAGCTCGATGCCCTCAGGTTCCAATCTGACCACTTACCCACTTCTCTTAGGCACCATGAAACATGATGCTACAATAGGCACTGATCAGATTCTGAATTTACAAACTTCAACTGTTAACATATAACAGTTATTCTGAGAAAAATACCTGCGCTTATAATTCAACACAATCAGAATGACAAGTGGCGGGTTTAGATAATGATCTTTGGGAATTGAGTGATTTGAAATGATTCCTTTGCGGGTACAGAGCGATCCGATCATGTAACAGTTTGAATCGAAAATGATTCCAAAGCTATTGTGGGACACATGTGAACTCTCAAACCACGATCTGTGTCATCATAACGAAATCTGGGTGACGAGCACATATCAAGGCATGATTATCTTTGCACTGCGGGAATAAGGCTATTCCCATAGCACTATTAATGACTTAGAATAATTTGAACTTGTAAAGATCAAACAAGCGTATAAAGTGACACATCATTTAAAACCATGTCTTACAACTCCAAACTTAAATAAATTATTCAAAAAACTGAAATGCAAACCATAAGACACTAAAAACAATGATTAAAATCAAATGAAAGAATATAATAAAGTGCAGGTAGGAAGGGTTTAGGATTAGGGTTTCTCACTAAATCAAGACAAAATTAGAGGCTAACAGTTACTAATCAATTTTAAATTATAGCGTTAATTTTTAGGGTAGTGCTTACTCAAAAAGGTGCGGTCATGAAACTTAGTGATGTTATGACTCATTAAGTAAAGTAAATGAATATGAAAACAATGCAAAGTCCTAACCTCAATTTCCAATGAATGATATGCTTCCTAAAACAATGCAATTTTCACTTCAATTCTGCAATTCTAAATAAAAATGAAATATTTCTTTACGTGCACTAAGATAAATGACGAAGACTCAAAAGATCAAAATTCCAATCAATGCAAAATGCCTAATAGTTTTTTATTTTCAATATAAGAAAAAAAATTGCATGGACTGAACATCAGCTTGATATATAAAAAAAGACTCTACTTTGTATAGAAAGAGACAACTCAAGTAGGATACCAAGAAGAAAAACACCCATCCCAGTGTACAAGGACAATCAAAATGAAAAGATGATGAGAAAGACACCGACCAAAAATTCAACCAAAGACAGGTTTCTTGTCATCCCACAGACACTTAACAGTCACTATAGAGACCCAAGAAGACTCATAAATCATCAAAACCTACCCAACAACCACCAAAACCAACAAACAAGAAAAAGAGGTTGATGTATGTGATTGTTCAAGGGAAAAGCGTGTATGTACGCATCTTGCAGAAGGACAGAATGTGTATATACATGACCGTCAAGCAAAAACCCACGTCTAAGTGTCAAAAACAAAACTAGGCTAAGGAGAAGGCTGAAAGACTCGGACCCAGAGTGAACAGAGGTTGTCAAGCAATGATATGACAAGAAATGAAATATGAACGAGAGTAATCTAAGGAGAAAAATACTCCAAACCCCAAGAAAGAAGATCCATCCCCAGTATGGTTGCCAATTTTGTTACGAGGAAAATCTCTTTATGGCTAGGGGCAAACCACAACAGACGTAAATGATTGCATAAATCAACTCTATTTTCAAGTATATTATATAACAAATATGCTAGCAAGACAAGATAAAAGGCCTACCTCGTCCATATGTTCGATGAAGTCCACCATTGAGCACTTGACCCAAAGAAATATACCTACAACTAGTCCTCAACAACCAAGCAAAGAAAGCATATGGTGATAATATATGATGTTATCACTTTCAATAGCATAATTCATTAACATTCATAACAAATATGCCCATGGAATAATAATTCAAATATTTTCAAGATATCAAGTGGATGAGAAAATAGTATTTCTATTAATATATGATCAACAGAAGTGAATAAGTTACAGACTTCTGTGTCGACACGGTTCAGAACCGAGAAACTAAGTTCCTTCTAGCTGGGCCTCCACCAAAGGCATCTCATGTAAGAGAGACAATGGAGTTCTCACTCAATAAGGGAAGAGATTGGGGGCTGAACACTGTGTTCAAACTTAAAGGACAAAGGGATGCAGATTCAATGTGAAGTGAATAATTCCTCCAGAGTAACTTTTCTCTCAAATTTGAATATTTCTCCTCTTTTCCATAACTTGGATTTATAGCCTTCAAGTGGAACTGAAGGACCAAGTTGAAACATTACTAGTATATGGAAGGCCAAGGATCATTGATCTCCTGTCGTGACATGGAAAACCAACACCATTTTTCATTTTTGGGTACATTTCCTGATGTAAACAGGTTGTAGTGGTGCAACTTGCGTATACACATGTTTTATAGTAGGCAAGGTGCGTATATGTGGAAAAAATGTATTTTTAACTCTGGGATTTGAAAAAAGGGATTAAAAGTCTGCATGGGGAAATGGAAAAAGGCCTTCTGTCCAAGATTGCATGGGGTGAGGAAAATCTTGCTATAACAAATAGTTGAAGGTTGTTGGTTGGAATTTGGAACATGGTACTTCAACAATAAAAAGAATGAATGCATGTGAGCCGAAACTCTTAGAATCTTTTTGTTGAAATACCTCCATCATTCTCAAATTAGTTGGATAATGATGAAACCTGATATCCAAGCACTGATCCATCAAAGTATCCTCATGAAGAACAAATTTTGAATGTGGGATCATAGGAAAAATGTAAGGGGTATCATTCTCTAGTTCAACCAAAAGTTTATCCCCCTGTTGCAATGGTTCTTGAACGAATGTTGGGATACGCAAGGATGAAGTCTCTTGTTGATTCATTTCTATATGGTTGACTTGTGGTTCTTCCTCTTGAAAGTTATAATAGTTATTAGAATGAACCAATGAACAGTCTTGAACACTCAAATATTCACCTTCATCTTCCTAGAACTCTGCATATGACTCAAGTGGTGCATCTACTAGTTCCTGATCATTCAGATTATTTTGAATATTATCAAAAGAATTAATTAAGGAAAAGTTATCATGTTTATCCACCCATATTTATATGAAGTTCTCTTGGAATGAATTCCATAATGAAGGAATAAGGAAGGGATTTGTACCATGTTCATGCTTGCTCCTCAAGGGTCTACACAAAAATCCCATATTCCACATCAAAATCATCCACCACTTTTAAAAAGCATCCAAGTGATCCTCAATCGATACTCCAAACTTCCTTGCAAACAAAGGTAAGAGTTTTAATATTTACCTACAGGTAAGTCATGCGGATAATACGGAATTGAAACAAAACGTATTGGGTCACAAACACTTAATATAAACCTTTCTCGTGGCCTCACAACCCTGACCATAATATCAATTTGAGATAGAAACAATCCCATTTGCTACCATAGTATTGACATGAGATGAAACTTAACCCAATGATGAAGGTGTCTAGGTTACACTCACCATAGTGCTTGACGAAAGAGATTACCAAAGAACTCAATATGCTTAACAACCCCAGAAGATTTCCTAGTGAAAGTATATTCTTATTCCAGAAAAGATGTTAGGGCTCGCTCAAGCTTGGAACTAGACCTTGTGGGATTGAAATAGATGATTTTCCTAAGTTCGCCTATGGATTTGTCCTTGTATCAAGTGGAGTCGCCAGATGAGTTAGATAAAATATACCAAAACAAAGTAAAAACTCATCAATATCATTGCCAAAGAGGTTTTCGCTCCCCGACAATGGTGACAATTTGTTAGCACACTTTTTCACCCTCTAATTAGATCTGATATAAAATAAATCAACGATGAAAAATAGGCTAATTTCAGGAGATTGTCCCTCAAAATTCATTGGAAAATCCCCTCTCCATTTGGACTGGTGTGTGCCAACCTCAAGGGGGTGTCCCTATGTGTCTTGATCCTGATTTAAGAATTATTTTCTGCAATAAAATAATTAAAACAACAATGAAAAGTGTCTTGGAAAACATACAAAATATCCAAAGATGTTAGGAAATATAATGGTAAATTAACTTGGTAGAATTCCTGTTGTGTTAGTTTTATAAAGCAGTTTATAAAAGAGAAATAAATCACAATTAAAATGTCAAAATTAACGACAATTAAAGGCTGAAAACTTCTAATTGATGCACAAATTAAATCACAATACTAACAAGAATCGAAATCTTGATATGATCACAACAATTATTTATTAATGTATTGCCAAAGGGATGATTGCACCACAAAAAACAAGCACAAGAATAGGTATAGTGGCTATCTCTACACAAAGAAATAGAAGCTAGACTATAGAAGAGAGAGAGAGAGAGAGAGAGAGAGAGAGAGAGAGAGAATGTATGTTGCTACTGAAAAAATGTGACCTTGAATAATGAAGTGACCTCTCAAATATATAGAGACCGAGGGAACACTTCCCAAGAAAACAATAGGAGGGTCCGTGTGAGTAAAAAAGGTAAGAAAAGTACATGAGGATGAGGAGAGGATGCATGAGAAAGTCAATGTGCATGAGGAGATAAGAGTGTGAGAGGGAGGAATTGCGACACACATGTGAGGGTTAAGACGGAGAGGATATGCACATGAGAGGAGAGGTAAGGTGCATGGTATAGTAAGTATGAGAGAGGGTGCACATGGAGATAATTAAATGAATAAAGAGGTGCATGTGTGAGAAGAATAGGAGATTTAACACATGTGAACATGGGAGAAAAGAGAAAGGGAGGTGCATTAATAGATTCATGTGATAGGAATATGGGATATGGGAGATGTGAATGGAAAGAGGGAGATGTAAAGCATGTGATGGGAGATAAGGGAGAGTGCACATGGAGAGAAGCATGCACCCGTGTGAGGTGGAGTGAATAAGGGACATGCTGAAGATGAGATAAGGATATAGAAAGCGCATGGGTTTAGGGGCTACCTAAAAAGTAGGTATGAGTGCATGAGATAGGAAACAGAAGGATAAGAGTGATAAAAATATAGATAAGGGAAGTTTAAGTAAAGGAAAGGGGAAGTTTTCTCTTTATTCAACTATAATTTCCCACCAATAATTCAAACTCATCATACGCCACATATCCTCAAGAAGTACACCCCTATAACTTATGAAATTAATGCGCCACATGTCCACGAGAAATTTTCCCAACTCACTGATTATTTGTGTGCCAGATGTCACAGTCTCACACTTCCACTTTTTGGAATTTGACTCTGCCACTTATCACGTTGGAAGATGGCCCTCCTACTATAAATAGTAACTACTAGAAATAACAATATGACCAAAATAATTAAAATACAAAAAATGTTCAGGATGACTAGGAGATGACTGCCAAATGTCGCACATCTAAAAACAGACATGGATAAAAATATAAAATCCTCATAATTCAGTGAAGATAAGCTCATCGAATATGATTTTCTACAAGGAATCTAAAAATGTAATCAAAATCACCATTTAACCCCCCGATCTCCTCCTCCTAAAATTAGAAAGTAATTGCATGTCATCTCGGAAATGGCTCACTGGACCCATAATGTCACTAGGATCAATAATGTAATCTCATAATCTTGATTTGAAACTTGGAACTCAACCTACTAAAAATAGAAAAGTGTTTGCATGTCACCTAGAAAAAGTGTCATTGGGCTCAAAATTGTTAGATTTTCTTAATTTTTTAAAGTGATAGATTTACGAGTGTTCTTAGATATTATTTTACATTAACAATTACATAAAGTAATAAAAATATGAGCAACATAAACAAGCACAATAATACACAAGAGTTTATCTTAGGAAAACCCCAAACCCGAGGAAAAACCCATCCAACCTTTCTTAGATAGATTCCATCCAATAATATAATTCAACCATGAACCATCTATCAAGATCAACAGATAATGAAGAAACTCTAACAAAAGGATAGTGCACCATATAGAGTTATCATACCAAATATTTGTAGTAGTAGAACCATACAGAGATAGCTCACCTCTTCCAAGGAGAGCACACAAGAGAAATCACCACCAAGAATAACCAAGAATCTCCAAGAACTGCAGTGTTGTGTCTTCGTTCCTTCCCTTAGATGAGAGCCTTTTTCTTGATTGAGAGATGAGTGAGTGTGTGTCTCCAAATGATAAATATGTCTCCTTATTTATAGCCTTCAATTCACTTTAGCTAGGCCGAATTCTTCTCTAGGAAATTCTATTTTTCCTTTATCCTTTTCCTGTGGGCCAACTTCTCTTTTTGGAGGTTCTATTTTGACTTTATTCTTTTCCTATGGGTCGACTTCTCTTTTGGGGTCTTCTTCCACTGTTCAATGGTATTCCTTTGACTTCTGAAATCTTCTTCTCTTCTAAGAAAGTTTTTCTAGGAGGAAAGTACCTCGCACTGCTACCATAACATCAACAAGAATCATGCAAGGATCAATATTGTATTCTCAAATATGACATGCAAGTCTCCAGAAATTGTCTCCTAAAAAGTAGGAAACCTACTAAAAATATCAATCTCTCTCTAATCCATGGAAAATTGTGCTGACTCTGTCTCTGAAGAAAAAACATCAACACTCCCTCTTATTTAGGGAGGTATTATTCCACGATGTTTTCTTCTAGTAGTCCAATTACTACCCTGCAATCAACTACTAGCCTCATGCTACCACCATGCTATCAGTAGATCAAATATACTTCCATAGTCTCTACGACTATGCTAAAATCAACTAGTAGCACAAAACTACTACCATGCAATCCAATAGTCTCCACAACTACGTAGAAATCAACTAGTAGCACACAACTACTACCATGTTGTCTAGTAGAAAACAACTACTGCCATAGTCCTCACGACTATGTTGTGATGTCTCTCATTTTCTAGTAGTCTTATTCACACACATCTATCTCACATGGGATGGGAAAGACTTCCACCATATCCCCATTCACACCTAGCCACCTCACATGGCCTAGGAAAGGCTATTCCATGGTCCAAGGCCATGCTACAAGTCTTATTCACACTTAGCCACCTCACATGGTGTAAGCAAGAATTGCACCAGGATGTGATTGTTCTCCTCTCCCAATAGTTGTATTCTCACCTAGCCACCTCACAGGGCATAGGAAAGACTACGATAAAATCCCCATTCACACCTAACCACCTCTCACGGCTTAGGAAAGGCTATGATACAAGTATTATTCACACCTAGCCACCTCACATGGCGTAGGCAAGACTTGTACCAAGATGTACATTACTCCCTCAGTCACCTCACATGATTGATCTAGGAAATCCTTGGCCAAAGGGGAAGCCTGTTGGAGGAGAAACATCACATCTCCCTCTCAATGAGGATGAAAATTCTACATCACACCAAGCTTGTCTATGAAATACTCATACTTCACTCTATACAAAGGCTTGGTGAGAATGTTCACTGTCTACTCATTTGTGGATATGTATCAGAGCTCCACAACTCCTCTCTGCACTAGGTCTTGGATGTAATGGTGTTTGATATTTATATTATTCGACTTGTCATGAAAGACATGATTCTCTTAAATATTTATGCAACTTTGATTATCACCTTGTATCAAATTTGGCTCCAACTCTAGATCAAATAACCCTGCAAGCAATTTCTGAAGTCACACTACTTCACAACTTGCAACATTGGTTGCAATATACTCTGCCTCTGTTGTATTGAGTTCCACTAACGTTTGTTTTATTATAAACCATGATATCATACCTAATCCCAAACTAAAGAAACATCCTGATGTGATTTTCCAGTCCACTGCACTCCCTGCCTAGTCAGAGTCTATATAACCCTGCAATTTCACTTCTCCATTCAAGACATATCTAAGTCCATATCCAACTATACCATGAAGTTACCTCAATACATGCTTTGTTGCTATCAAATGTACATGTCTAGGCTCAACCATGTATTGAATCAAGGTGTCCACCACAAGTCATTTGTCCATCATGGTGTTAACTAGGTACATCAAGGATCCTATCAACTATCTGTACATCGTGGGATCCACCAGATCTAAAAATGAATCACTCAAGAGATTTAGATTCTTAACCATAGGTGTGGCGATGGACTTGCATTCCATCATCCAAAATCTCTGCATGATCTCAACTGTATATTTTCCTTAGCTAAGACAAATCTCATCTGGTCTCTGCCACACCTTCAATCCCAAGAAATAGTGCATCAGACCTAGATCCTTCATTTCTAACTTTGAAGTGAGCTCTCTCTTGCACCCAACTATGACATTCTCATTCCCTGTTAGAAATAGGTCATCCACATATAGGAACAAAATCAATGGGAAACCATCTTCAACCTGGTAGTAAAGGTTGGGATTTTCATCACTCTCGTTAAACCCCAAGATCATCAAATAATTGTCTATTCTGGCATACCATGCCCTGGGTGCCTGCTTAAGTCCATACAAGTCCTTCTTCAACTTTCAAACATGGGACTCCTTCCCATGGATAAAAAAAACCTATGGTTGTTCCATGTACACTTCTTCTTC
>JASDQU010103573.1:29518-40904 GCA_032191745.1 Picea mariana | reverse complement strand
AGAGAGAGAGAGAGAGAGAGAGAGAGAGAGAGAGAGAGAGAGAGAGAGAGAATGTATGTTGCTACTACAAAAATGTGACGTTGAATAATGAAGTGACCTCTCAAATATATAGAGACCGAAGGTAGACTTCCCAAGAAAAAAATAGGAGGGTTCGTGTGAGTAAAAAAGGTAAGAAAAGAGCATGAGGATGAGGAGAGGATGCATGAGAAAGTCAATGTGCATGAGGATATAAGAGTGTGAGAGGGAGGAACTGTCACACACATGTGAGGGTTAAGATGAAGAGGATATTCACATGAGAGGAGAGGTAAGGTGCATGGTATAGTAAGTATGAGAGAGGGTGCACATGGAGAGAATTAAATGAAGAAATATGTGCATGTGTGGGAAGAATAAGATATTTAACACATGTGAACATGGGAGAAAAGAGAAAGGGAGGTGCATTAATGAATTCATGTGCTAGAAATATGGGAGATGGGAGGCGTGAATGGAAAGAGGGAGATGTAAAGCATGTGATGGGAGATAAGGGAGAGTGCACATGGAGAGAAGCATGCACCTGTGTGAGAGGGAGTGAATAAGGGACATGCTGAAGATGAGATAAGGATATAGAAAGCGCATGGGTTTAGGGGAAACCTAAAAAGTAGGGAGTGAGTGCATGAGATAGGAAACACAAGGATAAGAGTGATAAAAATATGGATAAGGGAAGTTTAAGTAAAGGAAAGGGGAATTTTTCTCTTTAGTCAACTCAAACTTCCCACCAATAATTCCAACTCATCATATGCTACATATCCTCAAGAAGTACACCCCTATAACTTATGAAATTAATGCGCCACATGTCCATGAGAAATTTTCCCAACTCACTGATTATTTGTGTGCAACATGTCACACTCTCACACTTCCACTTTTTGGAATTTGACTCTGCCACTTATCACCTTGGAAGATGACCCTCCTGCTATAAATAGTAACTGCTAGAAATAACATTATGACCAAAATAATTAAAATACAAAAAATGTTCAGGATGACTAGGATATGACTGCCAAATGTCACACATCTAAAAATAGTCATGGATAAAAATATAAAGTCCTTGTAATTCAGTGAAAATAAGCTCATCGGATATGATTTTCTACAAGGAATCTGAAAATGTAATCAAAATCACCATTTAACCCCCCGATCTCCTCCTCCTAAAATTAGAAAGTACTTGCATGTCATCCTGGAAATGGCTCACTGGACCCATAATGTCACTAGAATCAATAATCTAATCTCATAATCTTGATTTGAAACTTGGAACTCAACCTACTAAAAATAGAAAAGTGTTTGCATGTCACCTAGAAAAAGTGTCATCGGGCTCAAAATTATTAGATTTTCTTAATTTTTTAAAGTGATAGATTTACCAATGTTCTTAGATATTATTTTACATTAACAATTACATCAAGTAATAAAAATATGAGCAGCATAAACAAGCACAAGAAGACATAAGAGTTTATCTTGGGTAAACCCCAAACCTGAGGAAAAATCCATCCAACCTTTCTTAGATAGATTCTGTCCAATAATATAATTCAACCATGAACCATCTATCAAGATCAAAATATAATGAAGAAACCCTAACACAAGGATAGTGCACCATATAGAGCTATCATACCAAACATTTGTAGTAGTAGAACCATACAGAGATAGCTCACCTCTTCCAAGGAGAGCACACAAGAGAAATCACCACCAAGAATAACCAAGAATATCCAAGAACTGCAGTGTTGTGTCTTCCTTCCTTCCCTTAGATGAGAGCCTTCTTCTTGATTGAGAGATGAGTGAGTGTGTGTCTCCAAATGAGAAATATGTTTCCTTATTTATATCCTTCAATTCACTTTAGCTAGGTCAAATTCTTCTCTAGGAAAATCTATTTTTCCTTTATCCTTTTCCTGTGGGCCGAATTCTCTTTTTGGAGGTTCTATTTTGACTTTATTCTTTTCCTATGGGTCGACTTCTCTTTTGGGGTGTTCTTCCACTGTTCAATGGTATTCCTTTGACTTCTAAAATATTCTTCTCTTCTAAGAAAGGTTGTCTAGGAGGAAAATACCTCCCACTGCTATCATAACATCAACAAGAATCATGCAAGGATCAATATTGTATTCTCAAATATGACATGTAAGTCTCTAGAAAGTGTCTCCTAAAAAGTAGGAAACCTACTAAAAATATCAATCTCTCTCTAATCCATGGAAAACTGTGCTAACTCTGTCTCTCAATAAAAAATATCAACACTCCCTCTTAGTTAGGGAGGTATTATTCCACGATGTTTTCTTCTAGTAGTCCAATGACTACCCTGCAATCAACTAGTAGCCTCATGCTACCACCATGCCATCAGTAGATCAAATATTCTTCCATAGTCTCTATGACTATGCTAAAATCAACTAGTAGCACAAAACTACTACCATGCAATCCAATAGTCTTCACAACTACATAGCAATCAACTAGTAGCACACAACTACTACCATGTTGTCTAGTAGTAAACAACTACCGCCATAGTCCTCACGACTATGTTGTGATGTCTCTCCTTTCCTAGTAGTCTTATTCACACACATCCATCTCACATGGCATGGGAAAGACTGCCACCATATCCCCATTCACACCTAGCCACCTCACATGGCCCAGGAAAGGCTATTCCATGGTCCAAGACCATGCTACAAGTCTTATTCACACTTAGCCACCTCACATGGTGTAAGCAAGAATTGCACTAGGATGTGATTGTTCTCCTCTCCCAGTAGTCTTATTATCACCTAGCCACCTCACAGGGCATAGGAAAGACTACGATTAAAGCCCCATTCACACCTAACCACCTCTCACGGATTAGGAAAGGGTATGATACAAGTATTATTCACACCTAGCCACCTTACATGGCATAGGCAAGACTTGTACCAGGATGTACATTACTCCCTCAGTCACCTCACATGATTGATCTAGGAAATCCTTGGCCAAAGGGGAAGCCTGTTGGAGGAGAAACATCACATCTCCCTCTCAATGAGGGTGAACATTCTACATCATGCCAAGCTTGTCTCTGAAGTACTCATACTTCACTCTATACAAAGGCTTGGTGAGAATGTTCGCTATCTACTCATCTGTGGATATGTATCAGAGCTCCACAACTCCTCTCTGCACTAGGTCTCGGATGTAATGGTGTTTGATATTTATATTATTCGACTTGTCATGAAAGACATGATTCTCTGAAATATTTATGCAACTTTGATTATCACATTGTATAAAATTTGGCTCCAACTCTAGATCAAATAACCCTGCAAGCAATTTCTGAAGTCACGCTGCTTCACAACTTGCAACACTGGTTGCAATATACTCTGCCTCTATTGTATTGAGTTCCATTGACATTTTTTTTATTCTAAACCATGATATCATACATGATCCCAAACTAAAGAAACATCCTGATGTGATTTTCCAGTCCATTGCACTCCCCACCCAATCAGAGTCTATATAACCTTGCAGTTTCACTTCTCCATTCAAGACATATCTAAGTCCATATCCAACAATCCCATGAAGGTACCTCAATACATGCTTTCTTGCTATCAAATGTACATGTCTAGGCTCAACCATGTACTAAATCAAGGTGTTCACCGCAAGTCATTTTTCCATCATGGTGTTAACTAGGTACATCAAGGATCTTATCAACTATCTGTACATCGTGGGATCCACCAGATCTAAAAATGAATCTCTCAAGAGCTTTAGATTCTTAACCATAGGTGTGGCCATGGACTTGCATTCCATCATCCCAAATCTCTACATGATCTCAACTATATATTTTCCTTATCTAAGAAAAATATCATCTGGTCTCTGCCACACCTTCAATCCCAAGAAATAGTGCATCAGACCTAAATCCTTCATTTCTAACTTTGAAGTGAGCTCTCTCTTGCACCCAACTATGACATTCTTATTCCCTGTTAGAAATAGGTCATCCACATATAGCAACAAAATCAATTGGAAACCATCTTCAACCTGGTAGTAAAGGTTTGGATTTGCATCACCCTTGCTAAACCCCAAGATCATCAAATAATTGTCTATTCTGGCATACCATGCCCTGGGTACCTTCTTAAGTCCATGCAAGTCCTTCAATTTTCAAACATGGGACTCCTTCCCATGGATAAAAAAACCCTATGGTTGTTCCATGTACACTTCTTCTTCAATTACACCATTCAAGAAAGAAGTCTTGACATCCATCTGGTATAATTTCCATCCCATCACGGAAGCAATAGAAATAATCGATCTGATGCAAGTGTTTCTTTCCAGTGAATACTTCTTTTGGTGTCTTGTTCCCCAATATCTTATGAGGACTTCTATTATGGACATACACAGTCATAGTGGATGCTTCTGCCCACAAATGCATGGGTAATTTATGGTCTTGGATCATCACTTTAGTTGCTTCTACGATGGATTTGTTCTTTCTCTCCGCAACCCTATTTTTAGGGAGTTATAGAGAGTTTTCAAATCCGTCTTAATCCCTGATTCTCTGTAAAATTCTTTAAACTCATTTTAGGTGTGTTCGCCTCCATTATCTGATCTCAAGATCGTAATATTTCTTCCAGAGAGATTTGACTTTAAATATTTAAATTCTTGAAACTTACTGAAAAAATCATCTTTCTCTTTCAAGAAGTAGATCCATGTCTTATGTGAGTAACAATCCATGAAAATAACATAGTGTACAAAGTTACCTAGGGATGGCACCATCATATGTTCGCATACATCTGCATGTATGATTTCCAATATCCTTTAGATCTATTGTCACTGCTTGAGAAACTTCCCTTGGAATTCTTTCCAAATGCACATCCTTTGCATACTCCATCATGTTCTACCTACATATATGGTAGAACTGTAACCATCTTTCTCAATATTGGTAATGCTCTGTAATTTAGGTGAGAAAGTATATGGTTCCATACCTCACTAGAGTTAACATTATTGTGCACAAGGGATTTTTATTGGTGTCCCTTCAATTTATACAATCCTCCCTCTTGGACACCAATCATTGTAGACGAATCTATGCTTCAAATATTGGGCCATAGAGGGACTTGGAAATCCACAACCGCTACCCTAAAATCTTTATCTTATAAAGCATAAATAGAAAGAATATTCTTCTTCAAGCCTTGTACAAATAATACATATTTAATTGAGACAAAATTACCTGAATCAAGATGATAGGAGGCTTCTCCTTCTCCTTTGACCGTGTGTCTGGAATCATCCCCAAGCTCCACTTGAAGGGATGAACTCTTCACTGTCAATTTAGTAGAGGAAATTATGAACCCATATATGTGCTTGGAAGAACCACTATTCACGAGACAAATATCACTTCCTTGAGTGATAGTACCTATGAGGGATGAAAAACAGGAAAAAATTTAGAGGGTTAATTTCTCCCATGGGTTAATTTTTCACGCTTTTCCCAAAAAAAAGATTCTCCGTTCTAAAAAAAATTCACCCAAATTCTATAGGAAAAAAATATTTTACCTTAAAAATCACCAAAAATTTATAAAAACTATATAAAATACTTAGAAATTTGAATATTTTAACAAAAATATCGCCAAACATTTACAGCTGAAACATAAAGGACCAGTAAGATTTTCTAAGGTTTCTGCATTTCAAAATAAATTTCCATCCTTAAAATTATCCCCGATGAAAAAATACATATTCTTCATCCTTTGATTCCTTTGTATTTTTCTAAGGTGTGAACTCTTCCATGTTTGTTGCATGTGCATGATGCTTTCTTCCTTCATTTTTATGAGGACATTGAAAGGCATAATGTCCCAACTTCTTGCAACTATAGCATATGATTTTTGACATATCCTTCTTATAACGTGGTCTTTTGGTTTCTTTGGATTGGAATCTCTCCTTTCCTTCCTTTTCTTCACATGAGCAGAAAAAGATTGTTTTTCTTCATCATTTGTATTATGAGATTTTGATATCAACCTAGATTCTTCTTGGGTACAATCTGTCCACAACTTATCAAACTTGGGAAATTTACTTCTTGCACAAATTCCTTGAACAAATGGGTCCCAAGAAGATGGAAAACCATTAAGTGTAGTAGTCACAAGTTCTGTATCGTCCACCGAGTCTCCAATAGCTTCTCGTTGGTCCTTGATCTATGAAATTCTCATGAAGTAGTTGGAGACTATTTCTGACTTGTTCATCATCACATTTTTTAGTTGATTCCTTAGGGTTAGTTTCCTACTAGTGTTCTTGATTTGATATAGTCTGGTTAATGAATCAAACATCTCCTTTGGTGTCTTCAATTCTGATACATTGGGTATCAAGTGATCTTTGATTGAGTATGTCAAGATCCTTTTGGAATTGATTTTGTTCTTCTTGAACTTTTCCTTGGAATCTGCTTCTTCTGGTTCTGGGAGAACTTGCTTAACATGATCCAACAACTCATTCTCTTCTAGAATTAGGAGTATTCTATGCTTCCATGATCTGAAGTTTTATTTTCCATCCATCCTATCCTCAACTCTCATACTGGTAATCATTTTCCCTAGTAGAAACCCTAGATCTGAAAATTTGTAAAATTTCAAACTTCACCAAACTGCAATCTGAGTGTTGCAAGGGGTGTGCTGGGGTTGGGAGAATTTATCTAAAGTCGAATTAGTTCCAACGACTTGGAACAAGTGCTCAACAATCTTGACAAAATAATTTTGCAGCTCCAGATCTTAAGATTTTTCCTTCCAACTGTTAGACTATCTTGAAGGTAACCAACTCTGATACCATGTTAGATTTTCTTCATTTTCCAGAGCAATATATTTACCAGTTTTCTTAGATGATATTTTACATTAACAATTATATCATGTACTAAAAATATGAGCATCATAAACAAGCACAAGAAGACACACAAGTTTATCTTGGGAAAACTGGCCCAAACTCCGGGAAAAATCCCAACCGACCTTTCTTACACAGATTCCATCCAATAATATAATTCAACCATGAACCAACTCTCAAGAGAAATAGATAGTGAAGAAACCTTAACACAAGGCTAGCGCACCAGATAGAGCTAGCATACCAAATAGCTGTAGTGGCAGCACCATACAGAGATAGTGCAACTCTTCCAAGGAGAGCACACAAGAGAAATCGCCACCAAGAATAACCAAGAATCTCCAAGAACTGCAGTGTTGTGTCTTCCTTCCTTCCCTCAGATGATCACCTTCTTCTTCATTGAGATATAAGTGAGTGTGTGTCTCCAAATGAGAAAGATGTCTCCTTATTTATAGCCTTCAAGTCACTTTAGTTGGGTCAACTTCTTCTATGGGAAATTCTATTTCCCCTTTATCTCTTTCTTGTAGGCCAAATTCTCTTTCCGGAGGTTCTGATTTCACTTTATTATTTTCCTGTGGGCCGAATTCTATTTCGAGGTGTTCTTCCACCGTTCAATGGTCTTCCTTTGACTTCTAGAATCGTATTCTCTTCTAAGAAAGGTTGTCTAGGAGGAAAATACCTCGCGCTGCTACCAAAACATCAACAAAGAATCATGCAAGAATCAATACTGTATGCTCAAATATGGCATGCAAGTCTCCAGACACAGACTCCTAAAAAGTAGGAAACCTACTAAAAATATCAATCTCTCTTTAATCCATGGAAAATTGTGTTAACTCTATCTCTAAAGAAAAAACCACCTCTACACCGATCTTGTACCTACCTTTCATGGGAACCAACAATTGGCTCACATAAATTCTCAATCTCGGTCAACTATCTGAATTCCAGCCAATCATGACACATTATCTCTTAACCTATGGATCTCCAAGTGAGAAAATCCAGGGGTTAACACTATCCAAGATCGATGATTTGTTAGACCAGTGGTAGCATACCAAGTATTTCACAAAGTTGGATCTCAAATCAGGATACCACCAAGTACGTGTCAACAAGGAAGACACCTGGAATATTTCCTTCAAGACAAGTCAAGGTTTGTATGAATGATTGGTCATGCCATTTGGTTTATCTAATGCACTAGCTACATTTATGATATTGATGAATAATGTATTATGCCCATATTTATATTCATTTGTTATAGTGTGTTTGGATGATATATTGGTTTATAGATATACTTGGGAGGAGCACATCTCACATCTCATGTAGGTGTTATAGACTTTGAAAAAACACCAGTTGTTGGCTAACCTCAAGAAATGCGATTTTGATCAGTATTCATTGGTGTATTTGGGGTATGTGATTAGTGGAGGGGAGCTCAACATAGATCTGACAAAGATGGAGGCCATCATAAAATGGTCAATTCCTACTAATGTCACTGAAGTTAAGATATTTGTTGGGGTAACAAATTACCTACAAAAGTTCATAGCATATTTTTCAATTGTAGTTGCACCACCCCATGTCATAACACTGATCATTAAGAGTTTATAGTGGGGAAAGAATCAATATAAATCTTTCGACTAGATAAAACAAAAAAGCATTCAATCACTAGTTCTCACATTATCTAACTTGTATAAGTTCTTTGAAATGGAGACAAATGCAAGTGGTTATGCTATGGGAGCAGTTTTGATGCAAGGAGGTAAGCCAATATGCTATCATTCCAAGATGTTTCATGGGGGAGTTTTGAACTACCCTACATATGATAAAGAACTATATGCCCTGGTTCAAGTTGTTAAGAAGTGTAAACAATAGCTGATGAGAAATGCAACCATTATCCACACGGATCACCAACCATTTCATTATATGCAAGACTAAAGTAAACCTTCAACAAACTAGACATTACAAGGGAAACACTAATAAGTTGGAATACATGCTTTCAAGGCGACACACATCCAATATTACAGCTTTGGGAACTCTTATGCACATGGATCCTTTGACTCATGATGCATACAAATAGGAATACATGGAAGACGAGGACTTCAAGGAGGTGTTTCAACATATATAGGGCCAAATTCATGTGGAAGAAGATGACAATAAGGATGACTATCAACTCTAGAATAGGTTAATATACAAGATATACATGCTATGTGTTCGTAATGGTGAAATATTATAACTTATCTGAGAGGCTCACACCTCCAAGGTTGCAGGAAATTTTGGTGTTGGGAAGACAATTACTAACTTACAAAGGTACATGTAGTGGCATATAATGCAAGACGATGTAGCACAATATATTATAGGATGCACACTTTGTTGTAATAGCAAGCCCAGTAATAGAAATAAAGGTATATAAAATCCCTTACTTGTACCCACTGAACCTTGGGAAAGAATTTCCATGGATTTTATGGGTGCTTTACCAACAACTTAGAAGGGACATGACTATATTTGTGTGGTATATGATATGTTTGATAAGATGTGCATTCTTATGCCTTGTAGAAAGGACATAAGAAGAAAATTAGCAACAAACATGTTCTTTGAATAGGCCTAGGCGCACTTTGGGATACCAAGAGCATCATCTCATACATGGATACCATATCTCTCAATTCCTTTTGGACTACACTTTGGGAGAAGATGGACATGAAGTTGAAGAGATCTATAACATTCCATGCACAAGAAGATGGGAAGACATAAGAAGTAAACAAGACATTGTTATATATTATGAGAGGTTACAATCAGAGGCATCTGAAGACTTGGAATGAAAATATTATCTATATTTAGCACTCTTATAACAGATCAGACCACACTTCTACTAGTAAGTCCCCTTTTGAAACTTGATTTAGTTATTTACTCGCTTCACCCTTGGATGTTGTATATGGAAAACAAGGAGGAGTGAGGGAAGACATCATAGGAGAACATTGAAATAAGAGAAATGTGTTAAGAAGTTTAGACAGATCCATCCCCAAGTATAGGAGACATTGAATAAGTCATAGGAAATGTATAAGGATAGACATGAGAAAAAAAAAGTTGAGAAGTCATTCAAAGAGGGAGAAAAATTTTGGTTGCAGTTAAACAAGGAAATTCTACAGGGTACTGGTAATAATATTAAGGCTCTATGGTATGGCCTTTTCGAGGTATTGGAAAAAGTGAGAGATCATTCCTATAGACTCATTCTATCCTGATACATGCACATTTACTTAGTAGTAAATGTGAAGAATTTGAAACTCTATGAGCCGTCCATGTTGGATTAGGAGGTGGAGTAGGTCCTACCTACCATAGAGAACTTAGAATTAGATGCTTAGGTAGAGTTTAAAGAATACATATTTTTTCAGAGGAAGTCCATAACTATAAGATAGGGGCAACTTGACCTTTGGTAGATTAGGTTGAAAGGACAACTTCCAGACAAAGCCAAATGGTATTCTAGTGAGAAGGTAGAGGAGAAAATTCCTCACCTTATTTAGTAAATAATTTGGGGGCCAAAAGCCTCCCTAAATGGGGAGGTATGATCCAGTTAGTGTCATCATACAATTTGTCATCTATCTTGGTACTTTTGGGGTGGAAGAAATTGTAGGAATCAACTTGCACGACCATTTTAGTGGTATGTCTCAATTTGGAGAACTAGGGTGTGTAACTTTACATAGCCATTTTGAGGTATTGAATGACACTTTTGGGGTTTACAATGTTTGGAACTTATGCATACACCCTTGACGGTATTATACACTTCAAGACCCTTCCAACGGTTTGTAAAACACCTCAATCTCATCTCATAGTAAAACGTTATGCCTCCCACAAGTTGATCTACCTTGTTGAACACCATGGTACAAGTGGATGCCACATCAACCTCCATTACTCATGCATATGGGGCTAGCCACATGTACAATTTCAAGAATATTTTAGAAGGTATAAAATTGATCACTAACTAAGGGTTAAGGAAGTAAAAACCCTAACCCTAAATGACAATCAAGCTATGTTAAATACTCGACCGCTAGAAGGAGAAAGGATTTCCATTCTTTTGTATTGTACTTGTTCCATAGTTGATTAGAGCATCCAAGGAGTGGTATTTTCATAGCATAATAGAGGAGGTAGGAGATTTTGTAGCAGCCATTCAAGCCAAAATGTCAAAGGAAACTTCATAGTGAGTGCCTCTTTCTTTGTACTTGCTTTCTATAATTGAAGAAAAGAGAGAAGAGCATAGGCCTCACCTTCTAGCCGGGTTTTCTCTCATATTGTGTTTCCTAAGATACATCTTGTGTTAAACTATGTGGATGGTGTGCATTTTTTTTCCTGTATTTAATTTTCATATTCAGTTATTTTCATAAATTTAAGAAAAGATAGTAATCAATTAATATGGGATCTAACGAAAATTACTGAGCATAATCTAATATTTTAGATCTATTACGATGAGATTTTCCAATGGAATATCCATGGCAGTTTACAGATAAAAAATACAAGTAGTGTGGGACATAACCCTTTCGACCTCATAGAATCTAGATTATTGATTAGGCTATGATTGAGGATGGATAAGAGTTGGTGATCTTGACCTATCTCTCATTATATGTGTTGA
>JASDQU010103573.1:0-13414 GCA_032191745.1 Picea mariana | reverse complement strand
TGGTGTTAGAGTTGTTGCCAACATTTTCCCTGTTTTTAGAAGTTTTTTTTTTCCACTTGTACATATGTCATATTTTTAGTTTTAAGTGGGATAATCCTATATGAGAGGGTCTAGCTGGAATTGTATGTTGTCACTCATTGTTTAGACTATAAATGAAGGACATTTTTAGGTTTGAATGGTTGAGCATAGACTCCCTGATGTAATATTTTGATGTAACAGAGCTAGACTCTAGTTTTATGTATGAGATCTGAGATATTTTACCTAATAGAAGTCAACTTTATTTTCCATCATCTTACTTCTTTCTCGCTCTAATTTTCTCATCATTGAATGATTCAATTGATATATTATAGTTGTGTTACAATGTATGTTTGATTGTGATGTTGTTGTAATTGTTATCGGTGTTTTAAAGCTTGTATTAAATAAGTTCTTGTGTCTCAGTTTTTTCCTTATTTGTCTGCTAGTAAGGCTTGATGCTAGTAGTAGACAAATTCATCCTTCGCATTAAAGTCTTCCATCTACCCACACTTATCTTTAAATCACTAATTGAAGTTATCCAAGACCTCATTTGATTATGCATTCTTGCCTAGAAATTTCTATGTTTGAGCATTGTTGTTCTGAGTTTTATCCATTTGACACTTTATCATAAATTTACCATTACAAACCTATTTGATGGGTACTGAGATTATCCTCTAGCAATCTAAGGGCGACTCTCAGTGCTAATAGATATGACAGGTTCTACAGTGATAGTTTGACAGAAACAAAGACAATGATAATGATACTTGGTGAGTTTGTGGTAGTTTGCGAGTTGCAGTAAAGATAGGCGTGGACATCCATGCATTGCAACTAATAAGGGTGTGGGTACCCCACATGTTGTAGCATAGATAGGTCACAGATATATAGAAAATATTTGAATATTGTTGGTACAGTTGGACAAATTTTTATTTGTTTACAAGATGGGTCTTGTACTTGAGGATTAGAATCCTCACATCTCAGTTGGTTCTTAGATCTACAAGCTAATTCTTGTATTTGAGAGTCGGTACTCTCTTAGAGTTGGTTCTCCCTTTTGAGTTGGTTGTATTCATCATGTAACAACATAATACAAAAGCTTACACATATATCTGGTGTTCATTGGTTTCATTATGATGATGGTTCATAGTTCTCTATTATTGATGAATTTAATATGTTTACATGCAAGAAACTAATAGTGAATGTACGTAATGAATAATAATGTTTGAAGTGGTTTCTAACTAAAGGAAGAATGATCTGTAAAAAGATCCACACACTGATTCACCCCTCCTTCTTAGTGTGGTTGGTATGTCCATCAAATCATAAAAATGTCTCATTAATATCAACAAAAAAAGCGAAGAGATGTTGGTTTCACCCAGTGAATCGTCATTTGTTGAGCACTCAACACACCCTCAAGATTTCATAAATTTTTGGGTACCACTCTTTATTTTGAATAAGTTAATTGTTGCTTCCATTAGTTTGAAAGTTTTCATTTCCTTAACATTTCATGACTTTTGGGGTCTAAACTTCTCTATCTCCAACTAAATAAACATTGTTAGGATTCCTTTGTAAAAAATAAACCATACACCATATGACTCCCCTAAAAAACAAAACTAAAATGCTTAAAAGAATCGAGGAAATGAATTATCAGGTGAATTCAATCGAAAAGGTCATCGGATCGGGTGAGAGGAGGCATTTTAAAACAACAAATTAACACCCACCCGGCATCCACCCAACACTCGAATGACGCATTAGCTTCGAGTGTCTCCCATGGTCCTTAGTGAAATTCTCAAAATTTCTGACCACTTCACCTGACGCGATCATCGACTCACCAATAAACATTAATAGAATGAACCTAGGTATCTGCATAATATCCACCGTCTAATCCAAAGGGAATTCAATTCGATTCGTTAGTTAGAATCGATATGGAAGCCCACTCATGGAGTCAATGATGCCACAGGGCATGCCACGTGGCAATTGTATGGCTACCACGTCACCATTCGTACTCTCCACATTAGAAAGATAAGTTGTTTTCTTTACAATTCCATAATCTCGATGGCATTGCCGTGTCAGATTTCATACTCCAAATCTAGGTTTTCCATGTCATACCTTGATATTAGGTTTTCCATGGAATTGGTATATTTCTAAAAAGGTCTCTAGATTCCAGCTGATATCGACGATCTCGTCAGTCGTCGGGTGGATTGAACATGATTTCGCCTAGCACATGCGCCTATTTACCCAATGGTCGACTGTCACTTTTCTTTGAGGCATTGGGACCATTTGATTGTGATTAAAGACTCATCTGAGATGTTGGATTGAGTGACCTATTTTTCTTTAGTTTTTGGGTAGATGACCAACTGCCCCATATTTCACGCACACTACCATCACCCGATCGTTGATAAATGAAAATTCACAAACATTATGAACCATTCGATTACAGGGATGGATGGCTCACAACCGTCGATCTTGTGATTTCTTGTTTGATACTAACAAAAAACTACGTCGCTCCTCGACACGTTATATTATACATGGATCCAATGAGATCAAGCCATGCATTTTTTCGCTCCACATTGGATTTACCTGTTAGCATCGCCTATCTCCTTATGACCGACAGATATTACACTCATAGTTTCCACTATCTGATCAATAAAGGTGAGTTAATAACAATCGTCAATTTCAAACTCCGCACTTTAGTGACATCAGGTAAATTGGAACCCCAAATGCATCAACCATGATGATATGCTAACCAAGTGTTGACACATTCACCCACAGGAACCACGCTAGCACCGCCACCTCATCCTCCATGTACTCTCATGACAACATCAATAACCAATCCATATTTGTTATTGGTGAAGAATTAACGTAAAATATTTCCCAACCTCAACTGAATCACCGCACGTGGGATAAAGCACGTCATATAATCATTGATCATCACATCACTGCATCAACTCAACCAATGAAGGTAAGTGGAGTAATCCTGCATTTAAATTCCATTAATTGTCAGAGATCACACATTGCTTTGAATATCTCAGGCATTTAACAAAATATCCATGTTGCACTTGGTTTCTTCTAGGACACATGTTTACCCTATGTGGAATTAATGGAGTGGGTCATTAATTACATGAGGGCCAAATATTGTAGAATTATTAATGAGAAAGGGTAATGCATAGGGTCATTCCTGCCATAGGATATGGCTCGCTTATACAAACTTCCAGAACCTAATGATTTCCTCACCAAGGATTTTGTCAATGATTTATATAACAAATATGACAACAACAAGATACTCAACAAATGGTGGAAGGAAGACAAAAAATTTCCCAAGAGGTCTGGGGGAAGATTTTCCATTTCAAATCTGAGGGAGTCATACAAGTATGTAATGATCCTATTCTACAGGTTATATGGAGAAAATGATTGTTCTCAATTCTTTGAGGCATGGCTACCCTTGGAATAAAATGTGGTAATGTCGGGAATAAAGTTTAATTGGGAGGATTTATATCCAAATAGATCTGCTTGAAGATCTCCCAAGCATAATCTTTGAAGCCAGGTAACCCACCCTAATTTCACATTGTGTCTTTTCTCTTGGATGTATTATCTACACAAAATACTTTTCTCGGGTTGTCATTAAGCTGGCGAGTCTCCAAACTATTGGTCCATGTGTACTTCAACATCTTGTAGCAAGACATATTCAAAATGTTTTATTCCCAAATATGTGACTCCCCCATTCCCACAATATGCTTTCTTATATTTGGCCAAGAGTTCCCCATATTATCAAAACATGCCAAGAAGGTTTTGAATTGCATTGGAAATTGGTATTTCAAGGAAAAACACACATATATAAGAATCTATGGAGCTATGATCCCACCAAAACTACTATCGATTTATGTTCCTGATATATTGGTGGTGGGGGATATTTTCTATCAGACAATCATGAAAGGATTCATTGCTACCCTTGTAAAAGAAAAGAATAAACTATCCATCCCCTATAACTTCTAGATAGAGAATTATGTTGTAAAGGATGCCAATCTTGCTAAAAAAGAAGGTCAAGTTCACTTGGAATATAGGTTCATGGAAGGGAGGAACAGGAAACATGATCCTAACGGATTGATATCAAAACATGTTGTGCATGTATATTTGACTTGGTATTATGCCCATAAGAAATGGGAAGACGAGTTGTTCACAAAATATGCACGTGACAAGAAAAAGGTACAAACGAGAAGGGGCAATCCTACGTAACCATTTTTGCAGCCTAACCTGTGCAAGAACAAATCAAAATAGTAAAGGATGGGGCATCCTCCAGTGCTAGGTTAGGAGAAAAAAATCAAGAAATGAAGAGGATATTATGATAGAAAATGAAAGGTATGTTATACTATTGGAACAAGATAAGATTATGAAATAACAAGATGAAGAGAGAAGGACTCATGAAGAATAGATACAAAAAGAAGATGAAGAAAAAGAAGCAGATAAATAATTGAACAAAGGAAGAAAGATGAAAAATAGCAAAGAGATCAAGAATTTATTGGAAAAATAAGAATGGACAAGGAGGAACAGGCCCAATAAGAAGAGGTTGAGGAGAAGAAAATGAAATTACAAAGTTGGGCCAAGGAACTGAAGGAATTCAAATATGAAGAGGCAAAACAACACAAAAAGAATGAGTTAGATCGATTGCTAACGAGACAAAAAAATGGTGAAGGAAAACATGTACCAATTATTGGAAATAGGCTAGGAGAAGTCGTCAACTTGACAGAGGAGGAAGAAAAAAGGGATGATTCTTCAATCCCTATAATTAATGAAAAACCTGAAACCGAGTAGAGCTCCACCATGTCACCAAAGGAACACAATTTATAAGTGGAAGATCAGGAAGGTGGAAATAAAAATGATGTTTCCCCAAAAGGAAATGATTCCCCTCATCAAAGAAATAGTGATGAGCCATCAAGTAAGGATGAGTCATCAACTAGTGATGATTCATACAAGGGGTCACTTCGTCAGCAAGGTCAAGACGAGTCACTACTTGGAATGAAAGGGGAAAATACAAATGGAAAAAGAGATGAAAAAGACTCTAACCAACCAACTAATGATGAGAGCTCAAAGGGAGAGAAGTTAGTGGCCAATATGGTAGTAACAAAGAATATGAAAATAATGTGATGAATGAGACAAATATCAACAAATATCCCGAGGTTAGTTCATAGTAGAAAAATGCAATTGAAGGTGAAACCCATAATCCCAATGAGAACCCACGAGATGATTCATCAATGGGAAGCTCCGTTGGATCCTTAAGTGGTTTTGGAAAATAATTGGTGCCATACATGACATTGTGGATTGTTCTTCTTTGGATCGTTGTGTCGATGTCTAGTAAGATATTCATTTATCAAGCTATCTTGTGTTAATTTCTATTTCACGTCAAATTCTCATCTTATGTTTAATCTACATCTTATTTTACTATACTTATGACTTTGTATATATAATTATTTATTTATCATTGACAAGTTCTATTAAATATATTTGCATGCACATATAAATTTTGTTGTATATATGTTTTTAGGAATTATTAATGGTGAAGCTATGCATATAACAATCAATTGGTTACTTGTTAACTCAACTTCTTTGGAAGTTATCTTTGAAAATAACTATTTAATATTTCTTTTATTCTTTTATTTATTTTACTTGTTAACTCAATTTCTTTAGAAGTTACCTTTGAAAATAACTATTTTATCTTTATTTTATTCATTTAATGGTTTGCAGTACTGATTCCTTAAGGATATTTGTATGTGTCAAATCATTCTAAAACAAACTTAGAAATGCATCCCTAAAAGGAAAAACAATAATAAGAAAAAAATAAATTAAATTTTAAATCCCATAAAAAATTATCGGGCTATCAATCTGGACACTACCCCAAACGAAGAAGAGTATAACTGGGCCTCGTCTCCGGGTGTGATTCCTACTTTTGAGTTAAATAAAACTTAGAACCCTAAACACCTTCTATGGATTTCAAATATCTATCTTGTTCTTTCTCTGGTCATAACAATACTTAGCATTTTTTATTGGTTATTCAAGTGTCCAGGGCTCATCAAATTCAATCCTATCCCAATAGGCTAATTGAGGAAATCCACTCAAGAGAGACATAATTTTGACCTTTTCATATCCAATGTATCTATCATACCTCAAAATATCTAAGAATTTATTCACATATTTATCCATGGTCATTTGTCCCAATCTCAACTCATGGAATTATTCTCAAATTTTATCTTCTTAGTATCGATTAGAGAGGTGTTTCTTATTGATTATTTGGGTTTTTTTTCATTGATTTCAACCCTTGAAGAAAGTGCAATAGTGAATTTCGGTAGCAAAAAGGTTTGGGTAATGGACCCAAGTTTGTTTGATGTATAATGGTATGAGTTTTAATATATTTTAAGGTAAGGCTATTCTAGATGGATAATACATGCCATTCAATTTCCGGTGGTATGTGGAACGTTACATAACTCCTCACGGTTAGAGAGTTATGGCCATGTGAAGTTGGAGAACCCTCATGAGTCATCTAGAAGCGCCAAAAGGTCAAAATAGTCAAAGTGGTTGCAAAAAAGAAATTATTTAAATAAGACTATTCTAGATGGATAGTACATGTCATTCCATTTCCGGTGGTATGTGGAACGTCAAATAACTCTTCACTGTTAGAAATTTATGGCCATGTGAAGTTGGAGAACCCTCATGAGTCTTCTAGAAGCCACAAAAGGTCAAAGTAGTCAAAGTGGTTGCAAAGAAGAAATTATTTAAATAATAAAGAGAAGTTATGAGTGTACTATAAGTCAAAGTGGATACAAAGAAATTATTTAAATAATAAAGTTAATGGAGAAATTTCTAAGTGGACAAGTGGTCAGAAATGGGTTAGCCCTAACATAAGAAAAGTGGCTTAAGATGGTTAGAAGGTAACCCCTTGAGGAAGCTACATAAAAGTATAAATAAGAGGCAAGGGCCTCTCATTTTAATTACACTTGAGAATATTGAATATCCATAAGTGACGGAGGTAACCAAAGGATATCTAAGGAGAATTTTAGAGGGAAGGTGAAGTAAAGAAGGCCAAAATTCAAGGGAGGATAAATTCTTTTGATGATGCTTTCTAAGGTATGTTATTTACAGGTCATCTCACCATTTTTGCAATAATTTTTTTTTCTAGAATGAATTAGACCACGAAATATGGAGGCCATTGAGGAAATAGATTCAAGTAGTTGTGATAAAAAATTCATTTTGTGGGTCGTTGCATTTTTGGAGTTACACTTCGTGGAAAATAGGGTTCGTTGCTAGTCCTGAAACTAGTCTAAAACAAGTGTTTTGGGCAAAAGCTTCATAACTTCTTCACAACAGATCCAAATTTAGTAAGATCAAATGTATTGGTTATAGTACAGTCTATAGTATTCGGTGTACCATTTTCATATCCATACAACAAATATTCTGTGAGGGGCACGCTCTACAAGTTCTCTCTCTAGAATAAACCAAAATTCAACAAGGTATGCCATTTTTTCTATAACTCCTTTTATGAGAGATTCCAAGCAATGAAACCTAGAGGAATTCCATAAACGACACTGAATAACATTGTGTACTATTTTCAAATCTTTATTCATTACATGTACATGGTTATGATTATTTCAAGTCACGTGAGACTAAAGTAAAGTTTGATGAAAATGCTAGTCTCTTGTTGTTAAAGTTAAGGAAGGTTTGCAAGTATGTGATCATATACACCAGGTATATTACATAGTTTCAAATCAGATTTGGATGATGAAATTGATGAGGAATTTTGGTTGAGGTACATGCTGGGTACATGGTTGAGACAAGCAGTTGATGAGTTGGCACATACATGAGGTGTATAGTTGATGATGTTGATACATCTTGATGATTCTTAGTTTATGTGTATTTGATGCATGAATTGTACATATTTGGTGCATGGTTGATGCACTCATTGATGGTACAAGTTGAGGTACAGGTTGGTGCATGGTTGATGCACTTGTTTATGGTACATGTTGATTACAGGTTGTTTGGTGTAGGTTGATTCGTACAGGTTTACAACAGTATATCTCACAGTGATAGTGTGACAATGGTTCCATCATTATACTTCTACATTAGGGTGGTTGGAAGGGAAAAGGACAGGTGGTTGTAGCCACCTTCCGATCGTAGCCGGAGAACATAGGGGGTTGTATCCTCCTTCTGATTGTATCCAGATAATTGGGGAGTTGGTGATTCCCTCAGGTTTTAGCCTGAGAAACTAGGGGGTTGGAGCCTCCTTCGAGTTGCAGCTAGAAAAAAAAGGAAGTTGGTGCTTCCAATTAATGTAATTCTTAAAGACATATAAGAAAAATCATTCCATGGTTTTCTCCCACTTTGGGTTTCCATGTAAAAACACCGGTGCACTGTGTATGTGTATGATTGCTCATTTGTTCATTTTTTATTTACTCTGCAACTATTGGATGATAATGCTACATTGATATAACACTTGCATTTTATGGTTAAAAAATATTAAATTTATCTATTACCGATTCACCATCCCTCTCAGTAATCCAACAATTGGTATCCGAGTAGGTTCCTTTAGGAAACAATTTAACCACTAGAAGGAAATAATGGATTATTCTGATAATGGAGTACCATTGTTTAATGTTCAGAATGGTTTAAAGTATGAGCTATGGAGTGGAAGGAAAAAATTATTTTTACAGGCACATGGGTATTATATTTGGCTATCAATCATTACAGGATATGATAGTTCAAAAAGGGAAAAGATTGCAAACAATAAGGAATTGAAGAAGAATAACAAAATAGAAATGGATTTCATCTGGGAAGGATTACCTAATCTAGTAAGAGAAAAGGTTGGTAAATGTTCTTCAGCCAAAGAACTTTTGGATAAGTTACATGATATATATTCTTCACCCATCACAGATTCAGAAAATTCCAAAGAAGATGCAGGTACATATCAAGAAGAAATATGTTCACCATGTCAAACAAATTCAGAAGATGAAGAGTACATAATAAATAGAGGTATGTTGTTTTTATTTAATTGTGAAAAACACGGACATCTTGAAACAAAATTCCATGAAGGAAATGAGACATAAAAACTAATTGAAAAAGAAGATAGTTACGAAGAAGAATTGATCAGTTCTTTAGATGAAATAAGAAAAGAAAGAGAAGAAAACAAGTTACTCAAGAAAGAATTGATGAAACAAAAGGAAAGTGCTCACATTTTTGAAGAAGCCCAACAGGTCATCAAGAAATTAAGAACTCAACTAGAAGAAGCCAGAAAGATCGAAGAAAATCTTAAAGATCAAAAGAAGTATTTGGAAGCCAACATAGCAACACAGAAGGAAGAAGCATAAATGAGAGAAAAGATATTGACAGATCATCTTAAGGAAAGAACTAATGATCTAAACCATCTTGAGGAAAAGTTTGGTTGAGAAGAGAAAGGACTTGAAGAAGAAATAATCACATTAAAAATCTAGCTTGAAGAAGCGAAAAGAATAGAAGAAGTCACGACGTCTGAAATAATGAAGAAAGAAGAAGAGGATGAGAAGATTGAAGAAGAATTTTTCACATTGAGAAGTAAAATCATCAAGCTCAATAAGAATGTTGAAGAGACAAAAACATCCACATCAGTTATAGAGAATGAAAAGAAGCACTCTAGGTTGCTAGAAAATAAGAATGAAGAAAATAGAAAGATTTATGCAGAGGTACTCAAAGGAAGGAATCATGGTCAACCAGAATCTAAGAAAAATGTTAAAGATACATCTTCAAGAAGACCATCCATGTTCAAGTCACAAAGAAGCTTAAATCATGATCATGATCAGTCAAGGAAGAAATTCAGAAGGACTACAACACAAAGAATATCATTCATACCCAGGTATGAAAGTTTCTTTTATGGTCATTATTTTTATTGTACTAATTTTGGACATAAGGTTTTAGATTGTAGAGATTATTAAATTGTTCAAGAAAGAAATGCATATGTGGCTCCACGTAACATTGAATGTTACAAATGTCATAACTATGGACACATAGCTAGTGATTGTAGAAGCATGATCTATACTTCCATGAAAGAGAACATTGATATCAGATATAAGAAAGTATGGATAAGAAAACATTATGAATAGGTGAACAAATACCAGGTCCTAGAGATTGCAAGATTGGGAATAAAATGAGATGAAGAAAATTATGCAGAGAAAAAGAAAGATGTCAGATATAAAAAGGTTTGGAAAATAACTGAAAGAAAAGAAGGACATGTAAATAAGGAACATGTTCAATAGATTTTACTTTCAGGCATTGTAGTCAAAGATGAATCCAAAAACATAAAGAAATAAGTCAAAGCTCAGAGAGATGATGAATCTACCAATAAAGATGATGATGAATACACATCAGAGAGGGAATTGTTCTGAACCATCCGAATTAGAGACTCCCAGGTAACATGAATATTAGATAGGGGGAGTCTATGCGATATATGTGATATACCAAAGAACCATCCTTTGAGTAGCTTGCAGAGTTTGAGTAGACAGATCCAGAGAAATCAGTTAGCAGAAGTACAGTTTGATAGTTGTAGTAGTGAAGACTTCATGATAGTATAGTAATAAATGGGTTAGCATTATGGACAGTTGTGTAGTAGAGTCTTGGACAATATGGATAGAGATGAATTTGAAAGAAAACTTAGTAGGTTTGGATAGATATATGACAATGGAGGAGAGCATAGATGTTGAAATTACTAAGACAACTGAGAGTGGGGGTGAATCAATTGTTATTGTGCTTAAACAATTTTAAGTCTATTAAATCATTCTTAATCTTTCTTCAAACGATCATCAATATTATACAACATATGGACAACATAAATAATGAGCATCAGTCACACATAAGAAATGATAGGCAGTATTTTAAGTTCTGTACATCATCTATGATTGAGCACCAACTCAAAGTGAGGCTACTACCTCTTTTTTACAAGCTCCATCTTGTTGAGAGCACCAACTCTCTGGTTTCTCTAGCAACGAATAGAAGGAAGCACCAACTCCCTGAGTGTTCCAGCACTGACTGGATGGAAGCACCTACTTCAACTTATACAAGCACCAACTGGTTTGAGAAAACTCTGTGTTTTGCCAAGCACCACCCTGCCACCCTGTTTTCTAGCCACAACTAGATGGAAGCTACAACTTTCAATATTCAAGCACCAACTCGAATATCAGAGGACCACAGTCCTCCCTAGCACCACCCTTCCTCCCTGATTATGAATAAATGATTGAATAACCAACAACACAGATAAATCAATTCTTACCACTTCTTCTCTGTTTTGTAAATCTGGTCTGCTTCTAACTGTTCTGCAATTCTTCTCTTCCTCTATCTGTTCTGCAATTCTTCTCTGCTTCAAGATGTTATGCAATTCTGCTCTTGCTTCTGTCTATTCCTCATCTGTTACTCATCTCTCAGTTTTATCTCACACTGCGCATACTGTCAGTCTCACACTGCGCATACTGTAATTTTCTCTTTCTTATAGTTCAACTCATTTTTCATTTAGAATGACCAACCTTCCACAGTCATTGCATCTCCATTTTATCCTATACCACCTATTCAGTTACACCTTGAATTTCCAAGAAAATGCATCAGCAACTGAATCACCAACCTTCCAAGAATCATGATTCAGTTCTGCTAACTGAATCGTAACTGATCGATTACCTGTGAGGTGAAACAGTAACCCTTCGATCAAGTTTCCAATTAACCAGTACTGTTGGATTAAATCAGTAGGATTTCGTGTTTATCTCATATGCCCACTAGCTGTGACCGAGCGCTAATCAGAATTTTAATTTCGTGATTTCGCATCTCAACATTCCTATGATGAAGGGTCTCGACACTCCAAGTCGCGATCACCGAAACTCTGAGATGGAGCTTAGCACTGCTAGCTTCTTCCCCTCACGTGACCACTGGTGGTGACCACAGGCTACGCCAAAAGGTTCTTCGTATTTCATGAACTTATAAACTTTATCGAGCCTGATCAATGGTCAAGATATCCAATGATCTGACGGTCCAGATCTCATCGCGATCTCACATATCACGATTCCTGTGATGAAGGTTCTTGATACTCCAATTCACAATCGTCGAGACTCCTAGATGGAGCTTAACATCGCTAGCTTCTTCCTCCATCTTCCACAGATGTAACCACTGGCTATGACCACAACCTTATTCAAAAATGCATTTCGCACTTTCGCGTCTCGGGTATTCTGTGATGAGTCCTCTCGACTCTCCATGTCACGAACTCCGAAATAGATCTTTGCTTCTCTAGCTCTTCTCTCCAGCTATTGACAATGTGACCACGAGATATGACCACTCGCCAATCAAGCGAGCACTTCACTCCTTTGAATTTCCAGTCAGCGAAATGATGATCTTTTTCCATGTGTCCTATGGAACCAACGGTCCAGATATTATCACGATTTCACCACATGCTCTTCTTGAATCAACGGTCAAGATCTTATCGCAATTTCACAACTTCACGGGCCTTCGTCATGCCTAATCAATGGTCCACAATCTCGATGATTCCATGGTCCAGATCTTTTCGTGATCTCGCATATCGTGAGTTCCCACACCATGCTCTGTTGACTCCTCCAGTGTGCAAGTCAATGGAATTCCAATCGCTTGCCACATGTCCTATGACTCCAATGGTCAGAATTTTTATCGCAATTTCGTATATCGCAAGTTTGAACCTCTTTCCTTTGGATTTCCCGATCTGCGAAACTCCAAAATGAAACCTTTGTCATGCTTTGACTATTTTCCTCCTTTTGATCTTACACTGTTGATCTTTCCATTATCGCTACGCTACTGATCATGCTAATCTTCGCCATCAATGACAAACATGCATACTCTGCCTCTGTCTAAAAGCATGCCAACAATCTCCCCCTTTGGCATTGATGGCAACCCCTTGAAAAACATGCAACTATACCACTGTAGCATCCTTGAAATTACCACACTTTCTCCCCCTTTGACATCATTGTCAAAGAAGAAACATACTCCCCCTGAGTTGTTACGATACATACTCCCCCTGTCAACTATGAGCAGCTTAGAAATACAACAGATATTCAATAAGTACTCCTCCTGATCAGGTGAACAAATTAGACGAAAGAAGTTATAACACCCAACTTTTGACAAAGATATCCAAAAGGGGTCACTGCTAACGATTTAGTAAAGATATCAGCTATCTGTTCTGTGGAAGGAATATAATTCACTTGAACAATTCTGTTTGTAACTTGTTCTCTGAGAAAATGGTATTTTATTGGTATGTTCTTAGATTTTGAATGAAGTACAGGATTCTTAGAGAGACTGATGGCACTGGTGTTATCACAGTGAAGTGGAATGGGATCAGTGTAAGTTACCTTCAAATCTGCAAGAGTTTGTATCATCCATAAAATTTGTG
>JASDQU010103572.1:123047-137722 GCA_032191745.1 Picea mariana | reverse complement strand
TGTCACCAAGGATATATAAGATTTCTCTAAGGGACACTAATGGACTAGATTCAGTATTACTCCCAAGAAATTAAGGTTTTGATTATTGTTATTTATTGAGGATGGACCTTATAATAATTTTATTCCTTTCATATTCATCATAGAACCTAGTTTTTCATCCACCATTTTTCCTATTTGAAAAAAAACTATGCATCTAAGTTGCAACAAGGACAAGTAAGTTTCCAAATACAATGGTTCTTTCATGAGCATATTGAACAAGAGAGTTCCGAACCTCTCTCTTTGATATCATTGTGCTCATTCATATTTGTGTCAATTCCATTTGAGGTTACGCAGTCTCCTTCCTTTGAACATATTTGTAACACTCTAACTTCCTTTGCAATGAAAACCAACCTATCTCATGGACTCAAGATTTTTTTTATAAACAATTTGAATAATATATTGAATTATTAGATTCAATACCATTGACCTGCTCACGAGTCTCTAGTTCGTAGAACATTGGAGGTTATATTTGAGCATTCTCAATATTTATTAGTGATGACTAAATCTTCTTAACAAGATATATTTCATCCCACTTGATAAAGGATAGCAAATATTTATACAATATACATTATAATTCCTTGGTGTCACATGGTAGTGTATTATTTTTCGAAATTTTCTATGTTTTGACAATGAAATTCCTAAACCATTGAGGATTATGGGGCATAATATCATGTCTGAAACATTTTGATTCAAATTTACATGAATGACATTGAGAAATGTTAGGATTGTCATCATTTATGCATCACATTGAGCATTGTATTGTTAAATTTGTGTCATATTTGTTTCTACATTGTGTGATTTTCCTATGGACTGACATCATGTGTGTGTGTGTGAGAGAGAGACACACACACACACACACAAACAAACACACACGATTTTAAGTCAAATATATAGACGCAATTATAATTTCCATTTATAACCTCAAATTGTAGTGTCACATATTTTTAAACTATAATAGTTTTGCATTTTATATGTTTGTTTTTGTAAGATATCCATAGAACTTCATATTCACTAGAAAATAATATTTACATGGTTTATTTTTTTGTTATATCATTGGGGAAACAAGTGTAGAAATATAATAGAAATTTCTCTATCCATATTGAATGAAGTGGTAGATGAGACTATAAACTACATACATAGTTAAATCAAAGATTCTATTCAAAATAATATAGCTGGAAAAACATTATTCAGTATCTTGAGATCTAGACCGAAGAGGGGATAGCATCATTCTTACCCTATAATGAGTAAACAAAACACCTATCTGATAGAGAATTCAACAATTAAACATGAAAATTATTATAAGCAACTATAGGAACCTGAGTTTGTGTTATAGGAAGGTTGGAGAAGTCCAATCCTCTCAATTTCTTAGCTAACAAATTGATTTTGTGATTGACAAGATTGATTTGCAACTGCACGTCATCTAGTTGAAGAATTTTTTTACTATAGGACTCATTCCTCTCCACTAACACTTTATCCATCATGGATTTCATCTTTGAGTATAGATAAATAGTATTTTGGTATTTGGCTTCCATTTTTTTAGTTGAAGTAGTGTCTAGGATGCAAGGACATATATTTGAGTCCACTACCTCATCCTAAACAAAAATATGTAGACGAACCTCAACTTCCCCAAGGTTAATTTCCTCCAGGATTTTCTAGGGTGTAGTGGATCTAAGGACTACAATTGATTCCTTTGCATAGAGTTGCACTCATGAGGATGAGAGCCTACCACTGGGATGATGAGGCATTTGTCGAACTATGATTTTTGTTAAAACAAAACACATAGGTGTTAATATGTGGCACAATGACCATAGTTAGGATCCATGAGAGGGGGTTAACCCATGTCATGAAACTCGTGGGAAGCATTGAAAACCCAATTTCCAATAATCTCCCCCCCCAGAACATGTCGGGTGAGTTTCAAACTTAAGAAATATCACTTTGATACCATTAGTTGGATTATGATTGTCATTAGACTAAAACCCATAGGTTTTAATATCCACCGCAATTGTCATATTTAGGGTCCACCAGAGGGGGTCAACTCATGTTGCAAAAATTGAGGGAAGTATTGAACCCAATGTCTTATAGACTTCATCTAGAGTATTCACAAGCCATAAATAAGAATAGAACCGAAGAACCAAATTGAATGAAGAACCATGAGATGAAGGGGACTAAACTAAATACCAGAGGAGACATAGAGAAGTATGGGATTTGAGATAGAACAAAAGGTCAGAGGAGACATAGAGAAATAGGAGGGAGGAACTATAAGCACATTAAAAATACACATAGAGGAGTTTGGGAGTGTCCATGAATAATAAAAATGAATACCCTGGACCATATCATTCCATTGTTTTTGAATTTCATTTCCAAAATAGGAAAGTAATATTGCCAGAGCCAACATTGTATAGAGAAAGTTACCATCACTAGTAAGGAAGGAACCTTCATATTTCCAACACTTTCTAACATAATATTTGCATGATGCACTTATAGGGATTAGTTTTGAAGTATTTCCTTGGGTTATAAGAAAAGGATGGGTGTTAAATAACCTGAGTCATATATCAATTCACACAATTTCCTCCCTATCACCCCATCTAGGGGGGTAAATTCAACTTAACCAAGTGAATAGAAATCCTTGTTGAGGGATGATTGATTAGAGGGATCCCAACAAAATTCCATCAACTAATGTTAACTGATGACTCCTTTAGTTGCAATATTATCAACAAATTTGTTTGTTGATCGTCTAACATGGTAATGAATGATGACCTTGATCATAGGAAGAAGCGATTGAATAAATTCCAAAGTTCCTTCCATATGTTAGTTCAGGGAGACTTTGTTGATACCACAACCCTATTATAATCATTTTGGCATACAAATGATAATCAAGGATCCCCCCTCAATGATTAATTTGTGAAATACTTATTGAAATATAATGATAAGGACTTGATCTAAGGCTTGCGGCTATTTAAAATTGTTATTTTCAACTCCTATGTTGTCTACATAAATATATAGAATAACACCCTTATCATTTCCGAAACATCCACCCAAAACTCTAGGCCTTGATTTTCCCTTGGGGGAATCATCGAAATTAAGATTGAAAATTTCCATCAAAGGAGGTTCCCATTTTTGAATATGGTGAGAATGAGGTGTTCGTCTTCACCCCATATGGAAAGGGTTATTTTGAAGGTGATATAAGGATTTAAGGATGCTTTCTTCCTAAGTTATAAATTACCTGTCTTGATTAGACCATTGAGATATTATAATTGTTTCTTGAATATTAATATTGATCTTATCCCAGAGCTTAATAACCTCCATGGATTCATTTGTAAATATGTGGTGGTTTCTTTCCTTCTAGACTTCCCATATCAGGAATCCTAGGAAAAGTTATTATGCTTGGTTTATAATTTTATTAGAAAATGTTATTGTTCTTCATTATTCAATAGATGTAGTTAAATTGGTTCTATTGTTGTAAGAAGTCCTTGATGTAATGGCCCTATGATCCAAAAAAGTGCTAGGAAATAATTAGTTATTGACAAGATGCTCCATTGTGTATCCCTCTTTGTGGAATAGAGGGAAGAAGGAAGGACGTTGAAACTATCGTCAGATCAAATTAACAATTTCTATCAAGATTTCACACAAATATGTCCCCAAAAAAGAAAAAAATTAAAACAATTAAACTATAAGTATAAAAAATAATCAAACATATCTATCAATGATGTATCTATTAATGATGTCACAATGTTGTTTTATATTCTCTCACCACCTCTAATGTTTTATAATGTAACTTGTATGGTTTCTTGAAAGAATTAACTGCTAAACCAAGTTTCTTGAAAGAATTAACTGCTAAACCAAATTAAACTTATTAAGCCTTCTGAAATTGTAAGCAACTAAGTGTTCATTAAATTCAAAATTTAAATACAGTAACCCTACCATCAAACTAGGAAGACTAATCAAGGAGGTGTTTATAAAAACGTGAAGAATAAGGTGTTAATCACAAATGAAGATTAACGAAGAAGGCGTTTACTATGTTGCTTGAGCTTTATGTAGGTGCTAATTAACATTGTTTAATAATCCTAGAACATTGTTTTAATAATTATAGGACATGATTAAAATAGACGTATGGGTATATGGCATGAAGAGAAAGAAGATTTTTTATCTTCTCATAAGTTAAAAACTTAGGATTTTTGAAGTAACTTATATTTGTATGAAATTTTTATTTTTTTAAAAATTAATGAACACATTTAACCAATCATACTTACTATAAATTAGTTTGTAGATAATAATTAATATAAACATGTTATTACTTATTATGAACCCTTGCTTGGGACATCTAATGTAATGAGAGATGTAACATAAAAAACTCACCAAGCAGGCTCACAAATCTAATTTACCATCATGAAGATGCCAACCAATATGAAGAAATGCTTTAATAATTAGGTTGCCAACTCACCCAACTATCTCACCAAATACTTGAATATGCCCACCAATATGAATAAATGCAGGTTGCCAACTAATACAAATAGCGATATTTTGAAGAGAGCCCTGAAAAAAAGTTGAAGAACAATATTGCAAACTCTCCATAGTTATGTTTTCCATCACCAATAAAATATTAATATTAACACCTGATCTTACTAAAAGCTAAGAGATGCTCACTGATTAGCTCTAAGGATTGGGGAACTTTTATCATATTCGTTAGCAACACATCAAATCCCTTTTGTAGTTTCTTCATAGTCAATTGAATGTTGTAAAAATCCGTCGAGGTCACTAAAGGGATGGAATTTCCATTGCACCACTACGTCATTCAAGTCATTGGCCTTGTGCCTTGTTTCTTTTTATTTCGAACATTCTCTATTAAAAACGCAACACAAATGAAATGAATAAGTTTAAATATCTTTGAAAATATCATTTTTAATTTGAATAGAGTGAAAATGAAAGTAGCAAGGTTATTATGTATTTTTGTAATTCATAAAGCGCTTAAGAGTATTTAAGATATGGAACCTAATAAATTATGTTTTATATTATTAAGGGTAGGGGATTTAAGGAATGGAATTTAATAAATTATGTCTTATATTATTAAGGGTAAGGAAGGAAATGGTGTTTTCCCTCAACCTTTTTTGTATCACAAATTTTATGGATATGTTCATTGCATTTTGTTTTAGGATTAGCCCAACTACCAATTTCATTATGGAAGTTATAATCATTCATTTTGTTTTTTAAACTTTAATGTTGTAAAATAGTTTTGATCGATGCATGATAAAATATTTGTAGTATTTCAACCTTCTATCATTTATGTTTGCATTGTTATTTGAGGTCTTAGATTTGATGTTCATATAAAGGTAAGATTTGACATTATGAATACTTTTAATTTGATTATCTTCTTTTATGTTTCAATAGTTAATTCAATCCTTTGAATCTCTATCCCAACCACTTTTGAGCATATGGTGGCTATCTCTTATACTAAAGAAATAACATACACATGAAGGCATATGCTTGTTCAACTTGAGAATTATGCTTATATTCTAAAAATATAATCATGGATTTTGACTCCATGAAAGCACATCCTACTTCAATAATAAAAAAATGCAGTAAGAAGTGTTGCATTTTCTTTTAAAATTATAGGCAATACAACATTTTTTTATTTTCACAATTTTGTTCCAAGTATGACAAGAGGAACTGGAAGCCCAATCTTCATAGCCATATAACATAACCTAGACAACTAAAGTGTTGGGAATTATTTTTTTACATATCATTTTCTCAAAGTTCAATGTTGCTACATCCATTGTCAATAACATTATAACTTTTAAAACTACCCATGATTCACTTCTCAATGCTATGGTTCTAATTCAAATTGTAATTGACGTAAATTCTTACTTATTTGTAAAATTGCACCTCCTCAATATTGTTATCAACATACAAAATTAAACTAGAAATTATTTTCATAGCATGGAGGGTTCACTTAGAAAGCCTATGGAATAGTGTGCACATACATTGGATATTCACAAATATCAATAATTGTGTTTATATCTCCTAAAATTTTATTTTAAATACCTCCTTCCAATAGATATTTTAAAATAAAATAGTCCCCTATATTTACCAAATATTGCAAATAACATTTCTTTGGTGGCATTTTTTATACCCCTTATTATTTCTACTCCTTATATGTTGGTTCCAATATTTGACATATGCATCGAAAATCTATTAAAATTTTGTTTATTATATGCTACTTGAGCTTTGAGTCAATATCATCAAACATGTTACTTAGAAATTAGAAAATCATTTCATATTTGGATCCCTCTATGGAATGGGTTTTCATTTTCATTGTTTCTTCAAAGGATCTCATGGTTCATTGAGATCTTATATAAGGTACTTGGATTAGAGATGTATTATCTTTATCCTTTACAAAATGCTTAACTTCCAACCAAAAACTCAGAAAGTAGATCGCCTTGCATTGCTAATTCAAGACTCATCGCACCTTACTTCCAATTTTTTTTATGATTCCAATCAAAAGGTGCCAATCATAAAATACTATCATTTTCAAGCTACATGGGATTCCAACAATGCCTTTTACTTCCAATATACTAATTATTTAAATTAAGAAAGGAATTATAACTTATCAAAGACCCATATAACTTCAACATGATAAGATATGATAGTTTCTACACAATGTCATGATTTTCTCCCAAGTATAGAATATGATAACATAGAAATAATTTCAAACTCTTCTCAAATTATTGTTATAGGAACAATCCAATATCCATACAACATGTAAATACTATCTTTACAGTCAATATCCTTTGACTAAAGACTTCTCTAATAAAACTCGCAAAACATTAAATGTCGTTCTTAAGGAAGAAATTTAGGGTTAGGGTTGCATGGATTTTGTATGATCTAACATTAGCATTTCCCAATTACACTCTACTTTACACCCAAAATTTTTGGTTTCCTTAGAATCCCCCTTGAAAAAAATTGTTGTTTGAATTGCCTCAAATATGTATACCCCTACTTTTATTTTAAAACCCCCTTCACCTCGTTAATGTCATTCAAAATAATTAATTACCTTTTAATTATTTTCAAAACCCCCAATTTGAACTCACATGATATGATATTAGTTTACCTATGAAACCCCCATTTTTCATAGCTTTATTATCATAATTAGGATTTTCAGTTCATAATGTTGGTAGAATTGTTGGAGAAATTTGAATTTCATGTAAAGATTGTGAATATTTTTTGTAAGGAGAATAATATCATTAACATATAAGAGAAGGGTGATAACTATTTCAACCATCTTAATATTGGTGCACCCCTACTCTTCTAAACGTTGTTCAATTTTATTAATGTAGATGCCAAAAAGAGTGTGTGAAAGAGGACACTCTTTCCTAACCCAAATATTACAAATAATATGTATTTATCAATAGTTATTGCATTTCATGGTAGCCATAAAATTTTCATAGAGTTTGGTTACAATACTATTACGCTCATAAAGAATACCTAAATTCCCATTTAATTAAACTTGGTCTTATAATTTAGAATTTAGATACTACAAAAGTATGAATTTTGATACGCAAAGTGTCCAAAATTGTGATTATATGATCATAAAGTATGAAATTATATTACTAGATTTTTTGAAAGTGTGAATATCTGATTGGACCGGGATGTGTGATGTATGATTCCATTAGTAACAATATATTTTTTCGATATTATTAATTTGTCAACATGCATTCATTACTACAATGATATTAAATAGAAGAAAAATAGGAACCAATGTAGTCGTTGCATTGAAGAATGATAAATTATCATTAAAATATATAATAAGGATGGTTGTGAGGACTACCAATTAAAACACATAATATCCATCCATACAAACGAGGACTATGATTCAATATTTCCTACCAAATTATCCATCTTATTTGGAAACGTTAGAGCTATATCACTATAGAACCATTCACAAAACCTAGATCTTGGGCCAGGATAGAAGAGAACATATGACCTTTGATAGTTTTGGAAAACACAATGCATAAGTAATATTGATTAATAAACATGGATTTTTTATAGGAAATAATTCATTATGAAACCACAAGTTTTAGTTTTTTCGCAAACAAGTATCATTCATTGGCATCATAATTCTCACTCTTACCATTATGTTTAGTTTGAGTTAGTTATTCCTCAATTGTTGAAAACCATCATCGATTTTTATTGTATCTCCTCTCCATATCACCTTTGGTGACCATGCCCATATGATGATACTAACATCAATGGACACATTTCCTTCTGATCCAACAACCAACTGTTGTTATTTTTAAAAATAGTTTCTATACAAAAAATTGTTGGTTGGAGATGTTCAAGTGGACTTTCACCATTGAACCTCCACCTTGTATGTCTCAATAGTAGCATCTGAATCTCATTAAACAATTTCCTTTTCCCTAGCCAATCATATTGATCTATCATAAAATGATTGTAGTATGAAGATTTGTCCCTTAACAACATCATCATACTATGAACATTTGTCCCTTAACAACATCATGATTCGGAGAGAATTCATTCATTGGTTTTTTTTCATAAATGTCCAACATATATCTCCTCAATAATGTAAACTTATTCCTTCAACTATGATTCCATGACATCATGTGCAGGTGGTCTATCAATATTGATGTCTAATTCTTTCATTATAAATGAATATGGATTATTTTCCAAGTACTCATTATGGAACAAAACCATTTTTCATAGTGTTTAAAACATTCTATTAGAGATTCCAAAAGTGTTCCTCTCGCTCATCAATTTCCTCTCTTCAGAAGGAAATATATTATTTTATTCATTTCTTCAAACTTTGAAGCATTATGCACATGTACGCATGATATCATAGGTTTCCCTCTAGGTAAACATACATGAACATTGATAAATAGATGCCACATAAACATACATGAACATTGATAAATAGATGCCACATGTTGGTAACTAATGCAAATTTTTATTTTTTAATTAAGGATTTATATTGGATAACTATTATGCCATCAACACGTTGGAAAAAGTTTTGACATTATTTAATATCAACTATCTTCTAGTTTTTGTTCAACAAGTGTGGCTCCATAAATCTCATGAAGTCAAAAATATCCTCAAGAATATGGTGGGAATAATAAAGAACGCTTCTCTATTGTCCTATAAGTATATATGATATATTATTGTTTTAATTGAGTTGATAATATTTCATATGTTCCATCTATATCTTCATGTGTGTGATACAACGGGAAAAAATCAATGTATATTATTTCAAATACCCCCGCTAAAAGTGGTATAAATGAAAGAGTGCCATCTATATCTTCATGTGTGTGATACAACGGGAAAAAATCAATGTATATTATTTCAAATACCCTCGTTAAAAGTGGTATAAATGAAAGAGTGTAATGATTTTTGTTGACACATGCATAGTTATTTGTTTGCAACAACAAAACTAGTGGTAATATGTTTTGCAGTGTGTTTTTATTATCAACACTTACCTCAAAGGATTCCACAAAATATTTCATATCGACCAAATATTTTCCATATGATTCAATTTGTAATAATGCATCATGTAGCAGATGCTTTGTTTTCTCAGTTTTCATTTGCCACAAATATACATATTTATTCCATTTCTTTTTCAATTTCCTAAAGGAATTTAACTTAACGTATTTCCACAACTAGAAGGATATAGTGGTTGAATCCCCTAATTTTGTGTCCATGTGTAAGAATACTAGTCAATGAAATTGGGATATTTATGACACTACTAAATTCCTTTTGCTTCTTACCCATGATAAATATATAATCCTTTTCCCTGTCCATGTTTTCATGCATAAATCTTAAATAAGTGTTTAGATGTTTCCTTGAATTCAATATGTGGAAAGAGTATATACTATCACAACTTGCAATATAGTTATAATGGTGTGTTTGTTTTTTTTGTAATTGTTATATTCACATTAGATGGTGCTCCTATGGTTGTTGCACTTGTCACACCTTGAGAAGAAACACTTTTTTTTTATCACAACATCTTAAACATACTATATCATTATTTTGGTGAATGGGACCATGATACATGATGAACAGTCAACCTAGCCACGTCCTTGTTAACATTTTTTACAAGTAAACATAGGTCATATTTGAAGGAAGAAACTTTAATAGGAACTCATGTTTTTGTTATGGGAAGAATTATCACACGAATCTCACTAAATAGATCAGTAAGGTCTCCCTAGGATAAGCCTAGATATCCTAGATAGAAGGGGTTAGACTTCTAAAAGGTTTCCTAACTCTAGATTTAAAGATACAAATTCACTATAATCCTATAGAAAGGAGAATATATACATACCTTTCAAGAGGTGGTCCTTCATATCTCATGGTTGTTCTAGTCCTAGAGTTGAAACTCCAAGCTTAACAACATGTTTCCTATATACAAAATAAAAATAAAAACTTCTCTAGTTTCCTATATAGGATTAGAATCCTAGATCTAATTAGTTTTCAATTAGATATATACAAATATGAATTAGGTCTAAACACTTGCTATTCAACTACAAGCAATTTTAGGGAAAAATCAAATTATATATTAATTATAAATGGAAAGAGACTTCACAATTGCATACCTTAAGTGTTGATGTAGGATCATTTCTCCTTGCTTCTCCTTACAACTCCTTGGTCATGCTCGGCTCCAATGAATTTTGGTTGGTTTCTTCTATAGTTTGGTAGTATAACCTTGCTATTGAATTCTTCCTCCTCTTTTCCACGGCTTGCCTTTGTTATATATCTCTTGGAGGAGGCTTAGGAGAGGCTTCTAGATCTTCTATAGGCCACTAGAAAGTTGAATGATGTGATTTCCTAGGTTATTACCACTAATATCCAACTCATCTCTCGCCCCTCGCCTCATAACTCCTCTTCTGTAGAAGTTTTATAGTGTCTCACTTGTTGTGCCACTATTGTCTAGCGAGGCCTTTCTTGTTTCATGCTAAGTCTCACACGAGGCCCTCCAAAAATGCTCTGGAAAGGGTCAAACCCCAGGAAAAAGTCACACTAAAGATTCTATCCACTATTGGCTTCATCTCTGACTTGTAGGGTGGAGATTAAGGCTATAACATATTTATTATGGTGTGTTGTTTTTTTTGTAATTGTTATATTCACATTGGATTATGCTCCTATGGTTTTTGCACTCATCACATGTTGAGAATAAAAAAAAAAATCATGATCACAACATCTTAAACATATTATATCATTATTTTGGTGAATGGGGCCACGATACATGATGAACAATCAACCTAGCCATTTCCTTGTTAACATTTTTACAAGTAAAACCATAGTTCATATTTGAAGGAAGAAACTTTAAGAGGAACTCATGTTTAATCTTGATGTAATGAACAGTTTCAAAGTTGGGCTTTATTTGACTATCGATCCACAATCATATTAATACTAGAAACTATTAAAACAATATATTCTCTAACTTTTGTAATTCACTATTAGATTCATTTGCTTCAAGTCACACTTTTTAAGGTTTCACGTATAGTCGTAGAAGGTTAATTTGTGTATGAAAAAAACATGGTATTGTGCATTCTCGCATATATCAAAGGTGTCAAATTTCATTTTATCAAGAGATATTTCATTTTATATTTTACAACAATGTGTAGTGTTAATGCATATAAATAAAAATTCATCATTTGAGCTCAACTCATCATTAGTATATGCACCTAGCTTTGAGAATTTGAGGTGGTTTAAAGTCCTTTTTGTCACTATTTGCACATTAGTGCAAATCTATGATATCTATAGGTGGATATTACAAATGGATAGGTTGTGTTTATATTTCATTCCATAGATTGACCTTAATCTCCTTTGAACTTTCCCTTAATCTCACATCTTGGGGGTACCACTCAGGTCAACCAAAGTGGTGTATAGACAATGTTCATAGATAAATTTCTAATCGGAACCATTTAGTGCATTGGTTGATGAATTTATGAATAAAGAATCAAATATCATTCCCACGTGATTATGTGAAGCGCACTACATCTTATTCCCACACATTTGAAATTGTCACCAAGGATATATAAGATTTCTCTAAGGGACACTAATGGACTAGATTCAGTATTACTCCCAAGAAATTAAGGTTTTGATTATTGTTATTTATTGAGGATGGACCTTATAATAATTTTATTCCTTTCATATTCATCATAGAACCTAGTTTTTCATCCACCATTTTTCCTATTGGAAACAAAACTATGCATCTAAGTTGCAACAAGGACAAGTAAGTTTCCAAATACAATGATTATTTCATGAGCATACTGGACAAGAGAGTTCCAAACCTCTCTCTTTAATATCATTGTGCTCATTCAGATTTGTGACAATTCCATGTGAGGTTATGTAGTCTCCTTCCTTTGAACATATTTGTAACACTCTCACTTCCTTTGCAATGAAAACCAACCTATCTCATGGACTCAAGATTTTTTTTATAAACGATTTGAATAATGTATTGAGTTATTAGATTCCATACCATTGACCTACTCACGAGTCTCTAGTTCATAGAACATTGGAGGGTATATTTGAGCATTCTCAATATTTATTAGTGATGACTAAATCTTCTTAACAAGATATATTTCATCCCACTTGATAAAGGATAGCAAATATTTATACAATATACATTATAATTCCTTGGTGTCACATGGTAGTGTATTATTTTTCGAAATTTTCTATGTTTTGACAATGAAATTCCTAAACCATTGAGGATTATGGGGCATAAAATCATGTCTGAAACCTTTTGGTTCAAATTTACATGAACGACTTTGAGAAATGTTAGGATTGTCATCATTTACGCATCACATTGAGCATTGTATTGTTAAATTTGTGTCATATTTGTTTCTACATTGTGTGATTTTCCTATGGACTGACATCATGTGTGTGTGTGTGTCTGAGAGAGAGACACACAAACACACACACAAAATTTTAAGTCAAATATATAGACGCAAATATTAATTTCCATTTATAACCTCAAATTGTAGTGTCACATATTTTTAAACTATAATAGTTTTGCATTTTATATGTTTGTTTTTGTAAGATATCCATAGAACTTCATATTAACTAGAAAATAATATTTACATGGTTTATGTTTTTGTTATACCATTGGGGAAACAAGTGTAGAAATATAATAGAAATTTCTCTATCCATATTGATTGAAGTGGTAGATGAGACTATAAACTACATACATAGTTAAATCAAAGATTCTATTCAAAATAAGTATAGATGGAAAAACACTATTCAGTATCATGAGATCTAGAACGAAGAGGGGATAGCATCATTCTTACCCTATAATGAGTAAACAAAACACCTATCTGATAGAGAATTCAACAATTAAACATGAAAATTATTATAAGAAACTATAGGAACCTGAGTTTGTGTTATAGGAAGGTTGGAGAAGTCAAATATATAGACGCAATTATAATTTCCATTTATAACCTCAAATTGTAGTGTCACATATTTTTAAACTATAATAGTTTTTCATTTTATATGTTTGTTTTTGTAAGATATCCATAGAACTTCATATTAACTAGAAAATAATATTTACATGGTTTATGTTTTTGTTATACCATTGGGGAAACAAGTGTAGAAATATAATAGAAATTTCTCTATCGATATTGACTGAAGTAGTAGATGAGACTATAAACTACATACAGAGTTAAATCAAAGATTCTATTCAAAATAAGTATAGATGGAAAAAAATTATTTAGTATCTTGAGATATAGACCGAAGAGGGGATAGCATCATTCTTACCCTATAATGAGTAAACAAAACACCTATCTTATAGAGAATTCAACAATTAAATAACCAACTATAGGAACCTGATTTTGTGTTATAGGAAGGTTGGAGAAGTCCAATCCTCTCAATTTCTTAGCTAACAAATTGATTTTGTGATTGACAAGATTGATTTGCAACTGCACGTCATCTAGTTGAAGAATTTTTTTACCTTAGGACTCATTCCTCTCCACTAACACATTATCCACCATGGATTTCATCTTTGAGTATAGGTAAATAGTATTTTGGTATTTGGCTTCCCTTTTTTTAGTTGAAGTAGTGTCTAGGACCCAAGGACATATATTTGAGTCCACTACCTCATCCCGAACAAAAGGATGTAGACGAACCTCAACTTCCCCAAGGTTAATTTCCTCCTAGATTTTCTAGGGTGTAGTGGATCTAAGGACTACAATTGATTCCTTTGCATAGAGTTGCACTCATGAGGATGAGATCCTACCACTGGGATAATGAGGCATTTGTTGGACTATGATTTTTGTTAAAAAAAAACACATAGGTGTTAATATGTGGCACAATGACCATAGTTAGGATCCATGAGAGAGGGTTAACCCATGTCATGAAACTCGTGGGAAGCATTGAAAACCCAATTTCCAATAATCTCCCCCCCCCAGAACATGTCGGGTGAGTTTCAAACTTAAGAACTATCACTTTGATACCATTAGTTGGATTGTGATTGTCATTAGACTAAAACCCATAGGTTTTAATATCCACCGCAATTGTCATATTTAGGGTCCACCAGAGGGGGTCAACTCATGTTGCAAAAATCGAGGGAAGTATTGAACCCAATGTCTTATAGACTTCATCTAGAGTATCCACAAGCCATAAATAAGAACAGAACC
>JASDQU010103572.1:44777-71519 GCA_032191745.1 Picea mariana | reverse complement strand
TTTTCAATTTCCTAAAGGAATTTAACTTAACGTATTTCCACAACTAGAAGGATAAAGTGGTTGAATCCCCTAATTTTGTGTCCATGTGTAAGAATACTAGTCAATGAAATTGGGATATTTATGACACTACTAAATTCCTTTTGCTTCTTACCCATGATAAATATATAATCCTTTTCCTTGTCCATATTTTCATGCATAAATCTTAAATAAGTGTTTAGATGTTTCCTTGAATTCAATATGTGGAAGGAGTATACACTGTGACAACTTGCAATATAGTTATAATGGTGTGTTTGTTTTTTTGTAATTGTTATATTCACATTAGATGATGCTCCTATGGTTGTTGCACTCGTCACACCTGTTGTTGCACTCGTCACACCTTGAGAAGAAACACTTTTTTTTTTATCACAACATTTTAAACATACTATATCATTATTTTGGTGAATGGGACCACGATACATGATGAATAGTCAACCTAGCCACGTCCTTGTTAACATTTTTTACAAATAAACATAGGTCATATTTGAAGGAAGAAACTTTAATAGGAACTCATGTTTTTGTTATGGGAAGAATTATCACACGGATCTCACTAAATAGATCAGTAAGGTCTTCCTAGGATAAGCCTAGATATCCTAGATAGGAGGGGGTAGACTTCTAAAAGGTTTCTAACTCTAGATTCAAAGATATAAATTCACTATAATCCTATGAAAAGGGGAATATATACATACCTTTCAAGAGGTGGTCCTTCATATCCCATGGTTGTTCCAATCCTAGAGTTGAAACTCCAAGCTTAACAACCTACTTTTTATACACAAAATAAACACAAAAACTTCTCTAGTTTCCTATATAGGATTAGAATCCTAGATCTAATTAGTTTTCAATTAGATATATACAAATATGAATTAGGTCTAAAGACTTGCTATTCAACTGCAAGCAATTGTAGGGAAAAATCAAATGATATATTAATTATAAATGGAAAGTGACTTCGCAATTGCATACCTTAAGTGTTGATGTAGGATCATTTCTCCTTACTTCTCCTTACAACTCCTTGGTCATGCTCGGCTCCAATGAATTCTGGTTGGTTTCTTTTGCAGTTTGGCAGTACAACCTTGCTATTGAATTCTTCCTCCTCTTTTCCACGGCTTTCCTTTTTTATATATCTCTTGGAGGAGGCTTAGGAGAGGCTTTTAGATCTTCTAGAGGCCACTAGAAACTTGTATGATGTGATTTCCTAAGTTATTACCACTAATATCCAACTCATCTCTCGCCCCTCGCCTCATAACTCATCTTTTGTAGAAGTTTTATAGTGTCTCACTTGTTGCCCCACTATTGTCTAGCGAGGCCTTTCTTGTTTCGTGCTAAGTCTCACACGAGGCCTTCCAAAAATGCTCTGGAAATGGTCAAACCCCAGGAAAAAGTCGCACTAAAGATTCTATCCACTACTGGCTTCATCTCTGACTTGTAGGGTGGAGATTAAGGCTATAACATATTTATTATGGTGTGTTTGATTTTTTTGTAATTATTATATTCACATTGGATTATGCTCCTATGGTTTTTGCACTCATCACATGTTGAGAATAAATAAAAAAATCATGATCACAACATCTTAAACATATTATATCATTATTTTGGTGAATGGGGCCACGATACATGATGAACAATCAACCTCGCCATGTCCTTGTTAACATTTTTACAAGTAAAACCATAGTTCATATTTGAAGGAAGAAACTTTAAGACGAACTCATGTTTAATCTTGATGTAATGAACAGGTTCAAAGTTGGGCTTTATTTGACTATTGATCCACAATCATATTAATACTAGAAACTATTAAAACAATATATTCTCTAACTTTTGTAATTCACTATTACATTCATTTGCTTTAAGTCACACTTTTTAAGGTTGCACTTATAGTCGTAGAAGGTTATTTTGTGTATGAAAAAAACATGGTATTGTGCATTCTCGCATATATCAAAGGTATCAAATTTCATTTTATCAAGAGATATTTCATTTTATATTTTACAACAACGTGTAGTGTTAATGCATATAAATAAAAACTCATCATTTGAGCTCAACTTATCATTAGTATATGCACCTAGCCTTGAGAATTTTAGGTGGTTTAAAGTCCTTTTTGTCACTATTTGCACATTAGTGCAAATCTATGATATCTATAAGTGGATATTACAAATGGATAGGTTGTGCTTATATTTCATTCCATAGATTGACCTTAATCTCCTTTGAACTTTCCCTTAATCTCACATCTTGGGGTACCACTGAGGTCAACCAAAGTGGTGTATAGACAATGTTCATAGATAAATTTCTAATAGGAACCATTTAGTGCATTGGTTTATGAATTTATGAATAAAGAATCAAATATCATTCCCATGTGATTATGTGAAGTGCACTACATCTTATTCCCACACATTTGAAATTGTCACCAAGGATATATAAGATTTCTCTAAGGGACACTAATGGACTAGATTTAGTATTACTCCCAAGAAATTAAGGTTTTGATTATTGTTATTTATTGAGGATGGACCTTATAATAATTTTATGCCTTTCATATTCATCATAGAACCTAGTTTTTCATCCACCATTTTTCCTATTGGAAAAAAACTATGCATCTAAGTTGCAACAAGGACAAGTAAGTTTCCAAATACAATGGTTCTTTCATGAGCATATTGAACAAGAGAGTTCCGAACCTCTCTCTTTGATATCATTGTGCTCATTCATATTTGTGACAATTCCATTTGAGGCTATGCAGTCTCCTTCCTTTGAACATATTTGTAACACTCTAACTTCCTTTGCAATGAAAACCAACCTATCTCATGGACTCAAGATTTTTTTTATAAATAATTTGAATAATGTATTGAATTATTAGATTCAATACCATTGACTTGTTCACGAGTCTTTAGTTTGTAGAACATTGGAGGGTATATTTGAGCATTCTCAATATTTATTAGTGATGACTAAATCTTCTTAACAAGATATATTTCATCCCACTTGATAAAGGATAGCAAATATTTATACAATATACATTATAATTCCTTGGTGTCACATGGTAGTGTATTATTTTTCGAAATTTTCTATGTTTTGACAATGAAATTCCTAAACCATTGAGGATTATGGGGCATAATATCATGTCTGAAACATTTTGATTCAAATTTACATGAATGACATTGAGAAATGTTAGGATTGTCATCATTTATGCATCACATTGAGCATTATATTGTTAAATTTGTGTCATATTTGTTTCTACATTGTGTGATTTTCCTATGGATTGACATCGTGTGTGTGTGTCTGAGAGAGAGACACACACACACAAACACACACACACAATTTTAAGTCAAATATATAGACACAAATATTAATTTCCATTTATAACCTCAAATTGTAGTGTCACATATTTTTAAACTATAATAGTTTTGCATTTTATATGCTTGTTTTTGTAAGATATCCATAGAACTTCATATTAACTAGAAAATAATATTTACATGGTTTATGTTTTTGTTATACCATTAGGGAAACAAGTGTAGAAACATAATAGAAATTTCTCTATCCATATTGACTGAAGTGGTAGATGAGACTATAAACTACATACATAGTTAAATCAAAGATTCTATTCAAAATAAGTATAGCTGGAAAAAAATTATTCAGTATCTTGAGATCTAGACCGAAGAGGGGATAGCATCATTCTTACCCTATAATGAGTAAACAAAACACCTATCTGATAGAGAATTCAACAATTAAACATGAAAATTATTATAAGAAACTATAGGAACCTGAGTTTGTGTTATAGGAAGGTTGGAGAAGTCTAATCCTCTCAATTTCTTAGCTAACAAATTGATTTTGTGATTGACAAGATTGATTTTCAACTACACATCATCTAGTTGAAGATTTTTTTTACTGTAGGACTCATTCCTCTCCACTAACACTTTATCCATCATGGATTTCATCTTTGAGTATAGATAAATAGTATTTTGGTATTTGGCTTCCCTTTTTTTAGTTGAAGTAGTGTCTAGGACCCAAGGACATATATTTGAGTCCACTACCTCATCCCAAACAAAAGGATGTAGATGAACCTCAACTTCGCCAAGGTTAATTTCCTCCTAGATTTTCTAGGGTGTAGTGGATATAAGGACTATAATTGATTCCTTTGCATAGAGTTGCGCTCATGAGGATGAGAGCCTACCACTGGGATGATGAGGCATTTTTTGGACTATGATTTTTGTTAAAACAAAACACATAGGTGTTAATATGTGACACAATGACCATAGTTAGGATCCATGAGAAGGGGTTAACCCATGTCATGAAACTCATGGGAAGCATTGAAAACCCAATTTCCAATAATCTCCCCCCCCCAGAACATGTCAGGTGAGTTTCAAACTTAAGAACTATCACTTTGATACCATTAGTTGGATTATGATTGTCATTAGACTAAAACCCATAGGTTTTAATATCCACCGCAATTGTCATATTTAGGGTCCACCAGAGGGGGTCAACTCATGTTGCAAAAATCGAGGGAAGTATTGAACCCAATGTCTTATAGACTTCATCTAGAGTATCCACAAGCCATAAATAAGAACAGAACCGAAGAACCAACTTGAATGAAGAACCATGAGATGAAGGGGACTAAACTAAAGACCAGAGGAGACATAGAGAAGTATGGGATTTGGGATAGAACAAAAGGTCAGAGGAGACATAGAGAAATAGGAGGGAGGAACTATAAGCACATTAAAAATACACATAGAGGAGTTTGGGAGTGTCCATGAATAATAAAAATGAATACCCTGGGCCATATCATTCCATTGTTTTTGAATTTCATTTCCAAAATAGGAAAGTAATATTGCCAGAGCCAACATTGTATAGAGAAAGTTACCATCACCAGTAAGGAAGGAACCTTCATATTTCCAGCACTTTCTAACATAATATTTGCATGATGCAATTATAGGGATTAGTTTTGAAGTATTTCCTTGGGGGATAAGAAAAGGATGGGTGTTAAATAACCTGATTCATATATCAATTCACACAATTTCCTCCCTATCACCCCATCTAGGGGGGTAAATTCAACTTAACCAAGTGGATAGAAATCCTTGTTGAGGGATGATTGATTAGAGGGATCCCAACAAAATTCCATCAACTAATGTTAACTGATGACTCCTTCATTTGAAATATTATCAACAAATTTGTTTGTTGATCGTCTAACATGGTAATGAACGATGACCTTGATCATAGGAAGAAGCGATTGAATAAATTCCAAATTTCCTTCCATATGTCAGTTCAGGGAGACTTTGTCGATACCACAACCCTGTTATAATCATTTTAGCATACAAATGATAATCAAGGATCCCCCCTCAATGATTAATTTGTGAAATACTTATTGAAATATAATGATAAGGACTTGATCTAAGGATTGCGGCTATATAAAATTGTTATTTTCAACTCCTATGTTGTCTACATAAATATATAGAATAACACCCTTATCATTTCTAAAACATCCACCCAAAACTCTAGGCCTTGATTTTCCCTTGGGGGCATCATAGAAATTAAGATTGAAAATTTCCATCAAAGGAGGTTCCCATTTTTTAATATGGTGAGAATGAGGTGTTCGTCTTCACCCCATATGGAAAGGGTTATTTTGAAGGTGATATAAGGATTTAAGGATGCTTTCTTCCTAAGTTATAAATTACCTGTCTTGATTAGACCATTGAGATATTATAATTGTTTCTTGAATATTAATATTGATCTTATCCCAGAGCTTAATAACCTCCATGGATTCATTTGTAAATATGTGGTGGTTTCATTCCTTCTAGACTTCCCATATCAAGAATCCTAGGAAAAGCTATTAGGCTTGGTTTATAATTTTATTAGAAAATGTTATTGTTCTTCATTATTCAATAGTTGTAGTTAAATTGGTTCTATTGTCGTAAGAAGTCCTTGATGTAATGGCCCTATGATCCCAAAAAGTGCTAGGAAATAATTAGTTATTGACAAGATGCTCCATTGTGTATCCTTCTTTGTGGAATAGAGGGAAGAAGGAAGGACGTTGAAACTATCATCAGATCAAATTAACCTAGATTAAGACTTTGAGATTTTCTAGTATCCAATGGAAGAATGAGACTTTAGGCCATAAATATTTCTTCCATATTTTAACTGAAAAGTCTTATTGAGGATGTTTCTATTATATTTCTACCAGTCGGTATAATTCTCTGAGATCCAAGCGTCCTTTCAACTTGTAATCCCATAGAAGCTTATCCTTCGCAACTTGAACTTTATTTTTTTGAATGGATAACTCTTTATAGAAGTTATCCCAATCAATATAAGGTGTAAGGGGATGCCATTGATCCTTAGGAGTCCATGATCTTCATTGACCATAAGTTTTCAAGGGTTCCAATACTAATTCAACATTTTTTTATTCCAATTGAGGATGTCATCACATAACAAATGTAAGTCTATGTGAGTTCTCCAAGATGGGTGTTGTTTCCAAGAATTAGACCAAAACAAATTGGTTGAACCACTTCAAACCTCGCAAAAGTAATGGTTTTTTATTTCTTTTTTGTTGTTCCAAGATACGCTCCAAATCAAGGAGTCTGAAATGTTTCCCTATAGGTGGATCAAATCTTGAGTATAGATGTTTGGAAAATATTTTAAGAACCATATTCCCCCCCATAAGTTTCCTTTTCTATGAAGCCAACACCACCATGTTTTTTCCCCTAAAGAAGAGATTAATATCTCAAGGTCTTGTAGCCTTAATAATCCATCTAATTTTGGTTGACACAGTTTAGCCCATGTGACCAATGCCCATTTGTATCCTTTTGTGCCCCTCCCCAAATAAAGCACCATTGAATATTGTAGATGAACTTTAGAATAATGTTTGGTGCCACTAGTGTAGATAACATGTATAATGGCATGGTATGAAGGACTGATTTGAGAAGAAAACGATGAATTAGAATGTTGAGAGAGAGAAACTATTGGTTGGTTAGTAGGTCCTCCCAAGAAGAGTTGTGAAATGAATTATCCCCAAGTGGAGAACCCATATATTTGGACGGAAGGGAGATTTGTTGGAATCCAAGAATATTGGAAATGTTGATTTGAACAATAGTAGTAGTGTTAAAGATTACCTTGATTAATAGATGATCCAGATTATTTTCAGCACAAAATGAGATCGAAGATATAATAAAGAAATGCACAGAGATATCATAGATATTCAATAATATAACATAACTATATCAAATATGCAACCATAAACATAGATATATCGTAACACACAATTTCTATTAATGAAAGAAATGTATAGAGATTGTAAAAATATAGAGTGAAAGACTCTCTAGAATGGTGGCAGCTTATCTCTGAGAAGAGATGTGACGGCTACTCACATTCACAAGAAGATGGTTACAATGAGGCTCTGAAGGCCTTTTTACAATAAACAGGAATTCCAAAAACCTAACCCTAGGAGATGAAGCGTCAAAAGTCATGTGGGCCCCGTTTGGGTAAGTGCGTACATCAACTTCCCAAGGTCGTAAAGTTTTCATACGATCTTCATTTTAGGCGTGTGATAGCTCGTTGGAAAGGTATAGTCAAGGAGATTCATTTTGGGGGCTCAATCATGCCTTTGACTATCATTGAGAACCTCGATCTCGAAAAACCTTCATTTGGGCCCTCAAAAAGGCCCCGAAAGTTAAAACCTGCTAAAAATAGTAAATTGCCAAAATTGCTAGAAAACTATTTTGAGCCAGTTGGAAAAGGTGGGTGGCCACCGATATCCACCTAGATCAATAGAGGTACATGAGGTGTTCATGGACTCAGAGAGGACCTACATGATGGATTGAGACTTGTGAACATTGGGACTACCTATAAGAATTGTTTCGACAACAAATTGCTAGTGGAATATTGTGATGTCATCCTTAAAGAATATTAAACGTCTGGTTGAGATGTTTTCCACTGCTTATTTAATTGTTCTACCCATTCCCTTAGTCATTAAGATAAAGATGAAAGGGGATAAGGGATCTCCTTGTCGTATTCCACATGAATGGGAGAAGGTCATTGAGGGAGAATAATTTATTACGATAGAAAAGAAGGATCAAGAAGTAAGGGATCCAATCCATTTGATCTAGGTTGGAGAGAAACCAAATGCTTGTTGGATATATTACACACACATAGTAATTGTTTTTTATAATTTTTCTAGTCTAATGTTGAGATATATGAGAATGGTCACTCTCACAAATCATTCCTACTTTTAGGGAATCTCCTAAAAATTAGTGCTCCTAAAAAATACAGGCACCTTCAAAGAAAAGGGGCTCATATACTCTTCAATTTTGACTCAATTAAACTTTAGTTATACTATTGGAGGAAACTCATGCATGGAAACCTCAGTTTTAACTCCAATAGTTGCAAGTTTGCCTCCATTTTCTCACCAGGATAGAAGATATCACATACTTTGGTACATGGTATCTGATCCCATAGGTTGCTAGTAGAAAGGAACATAGGCACATGTTTGCAGGATCCAAAGAAAATATGCAGTCAAATAGAATGGAAATTCCACCAAAAATTCTTCTCATGCCACACAATTATTTTGAGTGGAAGAAAAAGGCTCTACATCATCTCAAAGGTAGAGGCTTTTACTGACTAACAATGGCTATAGAAGTTGAACCAAAAAGAGAAATCGTGAAATCTAGGTATCTCAACCATATGGATGAGGCTTGTGGTCTTATTTGCATGTCAATGGTCCTCGAGTTATTGTTTCATATTGATGCTTGTATTACTCCAAATGATATTTGGACCAAATTGGAAGGTCTCTTTGGAAAGAAGGACAAGATGAGAGGTCGCATGCTCAAGGAAAAGTTGAGTTGATTAGATCCAACAAGATTTGATAATATCCATGACTTATTCATGAAGTTCAAGTCCCTTCTTATTCATATTAAGGTATTTGGTGTTGACAAATCAACTCAACAAAAGTAGTTGATCATTGGAATTTTGTCAAAACTTTGACAAGGGTATGCAATTTGTTGCTTGACATTCCTTACAATGAGGTTCACATCGGAAGCAAACTGAACAATGTCGTCATTGGATCTGTTCATTGAGTCTCTAACACATGAGTAGGATAATCTCATCCAGATGGGAGTAATCAAGAGCCCCAAGGTACATCTTCTTGTTCTGCATGAGAGAAATAACACATCCTATCCAAATTCCATGCAGAAAGGAAAGGGCAAGGTGCATTCTAAGAAAAGTAAGGAAGGAAGGAAGGAAATTCCAAACCCCTTGATGAATCCTTGGGTTAAAAAGGTGGAAAGGTAAAGAAAGGGAAGAAAAAATGTGGTTACTGTAATCGTGATAATCATCCTAAATCAACATGCATTAATAAGATGATAGATCTCATGGTGTAGAAACTACAACAAAACAATCTTGAGGACTACATTCCTTAGAATGCCAAAAAGAACTTGGGAGATCAAGCACCATAAAAACAAGGTAGTTCTCATACTTTGATTGATATTCATTCTTCTCTCGATGCATGCATTTTGGAATCAAGTGTATCCCATCACACGATATCCCCAAAAGATGTTTTATCATATTTAACTGCTAGCATGGGCCCTCCCATTCTCATGGGTGATGATACTCCAGTGGAGGTCATAGGACAAGGGAGAGTAGAGCTCCAAAATGGAAGTTTTGAGAACATATTGCACATTTCAAAATTCTCTATGAATATAATATCTTTTTGTCAGATAACATATTCAAGGATAGGAAAAAGGGAAGAATTCACACCGGATTCCATAATCATCTATGACATGCATGACAACTTCAAGATTGTTGTTAGTGAGGTAAATCACCTGTCTAGGTTGTATAAATTTTCAAAGTTTATTGATAAATATAATTTTTCATTGCTACTAAATCATGTTGATAATGACAGTACTCTATGGAACGAGAGATTTGGTCATCTAAACTTCATGTAAATGCATCAACTTAGCGAACAAGGAATGGTCAAAGGCTTTCCCAACATACAGTTTTCCAAAGGAATTTGTGAAGGATGCATTCTTGAAAAACATCCTGAATAAAATTTTGAGAAAGGGAAGGCTTGGAGGGCTGCCTCTCCCTTGGATCTTGACCACAATGATATCATTGATAATTTTCCTCATCCATCCATTAGTAAGGCAACACATGTGTCTAAATTTATTGATGATTACTCATGACATAATCGAGTATATTTTCTTAGGTACAGGTCTGAAGTTTTTAAGCATCTCAAAGACTTCAAAGTGAATGTAGAGACTTAGTTGGAGAAGAATATCAAGATCATTAGCATAGATAATGGAAGGGAGCATGTAAGCAAGGATGTTCAACATATTTGTGGAGAGGTAAGCATACAACTACATCATACAATTCCTTAAACTCCGCAATAGAATGGGATAGGGGAGTGTTAGAAATAATCACAAGTACTAAATAAACCTTAAAAACCGATTAGTTACGATATAGTTGTGGGATCATTATATTGAGATGTGTTATTAATTTACTATTGATCTACATATGAATTGATTAGGCTTGCTTCCTTTTTCTTCCATGTTTTCGTCTTCTCGATTGATTATTTTCTTTCTCTGTATTTTTATCATGTAGTATCATAGCACGTTTATGATATGATGGCCTTGAATGTCATGATAGTGTTTCCATTGAGGTTAAGGGAATGATAATATTGTGGTATATCCATGATAGTGTTTCCATGGAGGTGAAATGTAGTGAGAGTGTGTAGCGAAGGAATGAAGGAGGATTAATTGGTAGATACTGGAGCAAGTGGAAACCAGTGCTGCAAATTACGTTTTCATAAAGTTACCACCACAAGCAAAGTTATTCTAAAACTCTTCTAAATATATGTTGATATCGAGTAGATCTTTTGCGATCATTCATATATGTTGTATGCTATAATATATTGAATGTTGGATTCTTGGAAAGTTTGAACAGTATTTAGTATTTGGATAAAATCCTAGGCGACGGAGACTGTGAAATTCAAGAACTCATATGCATAAAGCCCCATAATACATTAGATGTCCATGTTAGAAAAGAGATTTTCCACCATCGTTGTCACCCTTGTGGATGAATCCCACCTGATTTTGACGTCATTGATTTGCACTCAGGAATGAGAAACAATGCAAAGAAGGTCCCAATAAAGGATCTTGTGGGAAAATGATGTGTTTGTTTTTCTCAGTCCTCTGTTGTAATCCTTGTATAGAGTGCACTCCACAAATTGTTGATATTTACGATGTATGCTCATAAAGAAAGGAGAAGCCTTCAAGATCATGTTAGTCTCCTGCGACAAATTAATGGAAGTATACAATAATCAATATCGTGCAAGCCTACAATCTCTGGGTCAGTGCCATTTAGAGATAGGACTCGGTGTCAACTGAAAGGGCTCTTTCCAGTTCTGGGTTACCACATTATTTGAGGGATTTAACCTAACAGCCGTTGTGATTGACGCCCAAGTGTTTGAGTGAAAATGTTAAGAGAGAAAATACTAGCAAAGCCACTCAAAACCGTGGCTGATGAACGCCGAGAGGTGATGCCAAAGCTTCCTCTCTCAGGTTAATGGCCGGAACGAGTGCGAACAGCCAGAAAATGAAACACGTGGACAGTTGAAGAAAGCCAGAAAATGAAACGAGAGGACAACCCAAAAATGAAACACTCCTACAGCTGAGCAAATCCAAGCGTGGTAATAATTATTGTTTACCACTTGTTTAATAAACACAATGACTGTGGTATCATGGTCAAAGTGACTTTTTGAAGTTGTAAGAAAGAATTTTTTTACTCATGTTTTTGTAAAAACCTCCTGAAATTGAATAAGGGGGTTCTCAAAGAGGTTTATTTTATAGTTTTTAAGGTGTTCTAAAGCGAAGTGTTCACACTTTTTAAGTCTTACAACTCTTTCATATTTCACACACTTCATAATGGAAAGGATGAAGAAATATTTACACTACTGCACACATTCTTCAACTCAACTTCAAAATCTACAATTTCAATGAACAAAAGCACTCTCGCTATAGTGCTCACATGCTTGCAAGTCACGCACAGAAAGGTTGATATGTTTGGAATTCAAAAAAAATTGTTATCTAATGAATTAAGTCTCCTTCGACACCAACATTGTGATTTTATACTTCTTAAGCATGCATAATGCATTGTTTGGATTACATATTGATGAAAAAAACATCAAGGAGAAAAATGACTTCAATGAAGACACTCAGTTGACAGATCATGACACTCATAAACATGAAGATGAGTTGGATGAAGTACCTATGATAGAAACAATTACAGAGAAATGTGAGAGAAATTAGAATTGTTTGTTCATGGGAAGAACTACAATTAAAATGGAATGGATATGGCTTACGATATGGAAATAATGTTGACAACCTTTTTAATATTCTTGATTATTGTAAACGTGTTCGCTTTGTGATTGAAGACCTTTTTAATGATGATAAGAAAATATTGGAAATATCGACACCCACTTGATTTGTGTCTTTTAAGTTGAATATTGAGCATTTTGACTCTGCTCAAAGACATTTTGATTACCCCTTCTTACTTTCAAGGGGGTATATATTTTGATCGAGAATTCTCACCTTTAAATTGGTAGGGAGGAACTTAGTGAGGATATATCAGATTTCAAGTTTCAAAGTTCACCTTAATAGTTTGTAGTTCATTCAAGACAATGTTTTTGAAGATGATGATGATTGATTCAGGATACAAGATACAAAATTAATGGTTTTGACAACGATTTTCTTGAATGAAGTAAAAATTTCCTTGAATGAAGTCAAACCCACACTCTATTGTCGTAGGTCTACATAGGTTTTTTTATCTCAATTTGATGTTTCAATGGGGTGATGTAAATTTTGCAGTAAAACTAGCCATGCAGTTTATGAATTTTGTTGCTAATTCTATAAGGGATTTGCAATATTTGCACCAGAGTCATATGGGATTTTTTGGAGTTAATTGTTTGGACTTAAAGAAAGAAATTCTAAGGATGCTTACTACAATAATTTATTGAAGTTATAAAGGGTTCCATTTTGTAAAGGCATCATGAGAGTACAATAATGTATTGAAGTTATAAGGGGTTCCCTTTTGTAAATTCATCATAAGAGTACAATAATTTATTGAAGTTATAAGGGGTTCCTTTTTGTAAAGGCATCATAAGGGTTGCAAAAAAATTTATTTGGAGTAAGAAGGCATTATTTTCTAAAATTGTACTTGGAATTATAAGCCATTTATGGAAGTTATAAGGGGTCCAACATATTAAATAATTTATTTTTTTTTGGCTTACATCTTCTACCCATCCAAAACTTAATATGGGGGTCTTAGGGTCTTTATGTGTGTGCCTTAGTCACTATTGGTGTTTTATCATCATGGTGGTTTCATTTCATTTTCTTGCATTTTTTGACACTGATATGAAACAACAACAATAAAATAGATATACTCATGCAAATAAGGCCACAAATACAAAATAGAGAAGCACTCCAATCATTGAAGGACAATTCCAATTGGTGATAACATTGACTTGAATACCAAGATAATTTTTAGCAACAACAACATGATAAATAATTTTTTCTTGATGTTTGGTCAACTTCCCTAATTCTATCACACAACACCTCTCTTGCATTTGTAAAAAGTCATTTGACTTCTTTCTTGAAGTTACTTTTTGAAGTTGTAAGAAAGTATTTTCTTACTCATGTTTTGGTAAAGCCCTCCTCAAATGGAATATGGGGGTTCTCAAAGAGGATGAACTTTTAGTTTTTAAGGTGTTCTAAAAAGAAGTCTTCACACTTTTTAAGTCTTAAAACTCTTGCATATTTCAAACACTTCATAATGGAAAGGATGAAGAAATATTTACACTACTCCACACATTCTTCAACTCAACTTCAGAACCTACAATTTCAATGAACAAAATAACTCTTGCTATGGCGATCACATTCTTGCAACTCATGCACAGAAAGGTTGATATGTTTAAAATTAAAAACAAATTAGTATATAATGAATTAAGTCTCCTTTGACACCAACATTGTGATTTTATACTTCTTAATCATAATCCATTGTTTGGATTGCATATGGATGAACAAAACATCAAGGATGAAAATGAATACACTCAGTTGACAGATGATGACTCTCATAAACATGAAGATGAGTTCGATGAAGTACCTATGATAGAAACAATTACAGATAAATGTGAGAAAGAAATTAGAATTGTTGGTTCATGGGAAGAACTACAATTAAAATGGAATGGATATAAATTAGGATAATAATAGGATGTTGGCAACCCTTTTTATATTCTTTATTATTGAAAATTTGTTCATTTTGTGATTGGAGACTTTTTGAATGATGAAAGGAAAAGATTGGAAAGATAGACAACCACTTGATTTTTGTTTTCTAAGTTGAATATTGAGTCTTTTGACTCCGCCCAAAGACATTTTGATTACCCCTTCTCACTTTCAAGGGGGGTATATATTTTGATCAAGAATTATCACCTTTCAATTGGTAGAGAGGAAATTGGTGAGGATATATCAGATTTCAAGTTTCGAAGTCCACCTTAATAGTTTGGAATTCATTTAGGAAAATGTTTTTGAGGATGATGATGATTGATTTAGGATACATGATACAAAATCGATGGTTTTGACATCGATCATTTGAGGATTGATTTTGCAAATAAATGATGGATTCAAGATTGCAGATACATTTACTCGAGATGATTATATTTTATACTTAATGATGGATTTGATGACTTGGATTTGAATTTGGATTGGTCAATTTCAACTTCATAATATTTTTTCTAAGACAGTTCAACACTTGGCATTGATGATGTAGTAAAGATTTTGATGAATATTGGATGGACCGATGACTTGCCACATTTTTTCATTTGATGTATTTTAGTCACCTTGTGACTTTGATGGTGTTTTGATATTTCAACACCTTTATAATGGATTTGACAGTTGGGATTTGTGATAGTATCAATGATTCAGCTAGTTTACTACCCACAATACTTTTTATGGACACAAGATTTTATGGATACATGGTTTGGATGCCTTTCGACATTGTTTTCCATCAACAACATTATTTATAGTCTTTTAGTGTGTTGATTACTGAGATCAATTTGTGAACTTATTTTTTCACTTGATAGTATTTGGAATTTATAGGGATGATATTTGAATCTAGCAGAGTGTTGTTTATGGAGCCTGAATATCTTCCCAATTCAGAGGTCTTGTCTCAACCATGTTTGGATCCTAGTTCCTAGAAAATGGGTGTGGGGGATATTCCCCCCCCACATATTTCACCAAGGGGTCAAAGGGGGGAAGTGACACTATATTTATCCCTCCCTGATGGGGTTTCAAGAGAAGCGACTCCAAACAGAATTTTGTTTGGAAACTTTCCTTGTAAAATATTGTAATTTCGTAGTCAATATGAACCGTTCAGCATTGGGTTTAATATTTGACAATATAATTTATGTTAGGTTTATTTTCCATAGAAGGAAACCCTCTTTTATGTATGAGGTAACTGTATTGCGATAATGTATGAGAGTGAATATTTTATTCAAAGAGAGGAGACTATGAGAAAAGAATAGGAAGTTACAATGGGTGTTTTGTAGGTTGTATCCATTCATTTGTTGGATAATATTAAAACAAGGACTCACAATTTATCTAGTCCATATAGGAAATATTGGGTGAACCACATATATCCATGCCTTTGTTTTATTACATATATTTTATTTTTTATTTCTGCATTTATTTTATATTATTTCTCTGTGATCCTCTTTTTTCTAACAATTGGTAATAGAGTGAAAGATATCTCATGGAAAAAGAGGGTTCCTAGTTAAAGTGGGAGAAATGGAGGAAGAAGAAAAGTTTAGGGTTGAAAAATTTAATAACCAAAACTACTAGTTATGGAAGATGCAAACATAAGACTATCTATATGTTATGACTAGCACTACAACCCCTCCATTTTACCTCCTATTTGGATACTTTACTAAAATGGAGCCTCCTTATTTTTGAAACATAAAGAAAATTTCTCATAATTCCCTTTGACCAAACAAAGTATTCTCCTGGTAACTCATGATGCCCTTGAAAAAATTGAGAGATTATTCAAAGCTTAAGTCTTAAGAAATTTGCAGGGAAGTTCTTTTCAAATCTTTCGAGATGCTTGAAGGAGTTCCCTTCAACTCTTCTGAGATGCTCAAAGGAGTTCCCTTCAAGTATTTTGATATCCTTAGAGGAGTTCCCTTAAACTATTTTGAGATACTCAAAGGAGTTCACTTCAACTCTTATGAGTTACTCGAGATATTTTTTTCCAATCACTCTGATAAAGAAAAGCAAGTTCGAAAAACTTGTTAAGAAAGCCTCTGAGATGCTCGAAGGAGTTGTTAAGAAAGACTTTGATCTCACCTACCACATTTAATTCTAATTAATTAAATTTAAGTTATATAAGTGAAACGTGGTTGAGGCTATTTTCACTATACCATTTGTTATTGAATTGACACAAGAGAGCTAGATAAACACCACTGGAGAAAATTATCCATCCCATTCCATCCCACTACACGTGGTAAGAATCAACATGTAACTTGATCCCCCCCCTTTATTTATAAGCCAATTAAACATCAGGGTAAGGGTATTTTTCCCCTCTTTCCTTTTGCAAGACTTCAACCCGAACTCGTCACTATTCCCTTGGATTATTTTCCTTTGTTGCTTCACCATTGTTGTTCAGAATCTCCCTCATCAATGAACTAACCACTTAAATACCAATGATTTCCCTTTGTAATAGGCTAACTGCAATACCCTATCTTTGAGTTCAGTATCCTTTTTTCATATAAGGCATTGAATATCGACCTAGACATCTTGTGACTTTAAGCTAAATGAATGGTTTCCCGCCATGTTGTGTATTCACAAATGTTTCCCCATGAAATTGTTTTAGTAACTCTCTGAAGCATATCATAGAAGTTACTATTAACTTCTTCGATATGCTCGGGTGAGTTGTTATTAACTCCTCTGATTTTATCATAGGATTTAATAGTAACTCCACTGAGCAGGTAAGAGGAGTTCTTTGTAAAACATCTGAAGACCCTCCAAGGCTAACAAAGCCTATTTTGAGTGTTGCTCGGGGGATTTAATATTAACTCCTTCAAAATGCTAATAGAAGTTAATATTAACTCCTCCAGACTGCTCTAAGGTGTTAATATTAACTCCTTCGAATTGCTCAATGGAGTTATTATTAACTCCTCCGACTTGTATTTAAAATTGTTCATATTTTTCAAAGAAATGGCCAAGTCTTTTGAAATCTCAGTAGGAAATTGATTTCTATATACAAAGAACAACATGTATTGAACAATTGTCTATGATTTTTTTCATATAACGAGCCAAAAATGTATCATTGTATGAAGGTTTAGACATGCCACCATGAAATAAAGCAACAATGAATCCAGTAGGAGATGAACCATATGAAATCTCTCAACAGAGTGAAGATGCAGAAAGTGTTAGGAATTTGTATGACGATGCATCAGGAATTTTATACAAAGAAGGAAATATTTTTAAATGGGGGGAATTCTATCACATGTTCAAGAAATCAAACTTTTCTATAGAAGCCAAGGACAGAAGCAAACTCTAGGAATTTAAGAACATCATAAATTTGAGAATCTTCAGGGTAGAAGCACAACCAACGGTATTCCCTTGTGCAAATTCTATATCATGGATTTTGAAGAACACATATGTAGACAACAAGTATATATTTAATTTTTGAAAGGATTAGATAGTTTCATTCATGCCTGATGATATAGCCAAATTTTATCACCTAGAGGATGGAAAAAAAAGTTGGATGGTCATCTCCATAGTGATTTGGAGCTCACCCCGAAGGATATGTTCTGCACTTGGTTTAAATCAGATAAGAAAATATAATATTGGGTCAAAGGTCGATATCCAACTACCAATATAAGAATACCATATCAGTATATGGTAGCCATGTTGTGCAGGTTGTATGGGGAACTAGACGGAACACAATTTCCTTTGTCTTATCAGCCATTAATTTATTTATGTGAAGATGTAAATGCCTCTTTCAACCGGGAAGAAATATTTTCTAAGAATATTAAAAGTTCAATTTCAGATGTTGCACGAGCACAAACGAGAAACTTCCCCAATTTCCATATGGCTTCATATCTTTTAGACATCATGTGCATAGCTCACAAATACCCGAAAATGGAATGGAGTTCGTTTCCTGTTGATATTGTTATCCATATTTACTACAATGTACTAGGGGAGCACAAATACCAAACATATTATCAAAGTATCTATGAACACTTTCTCGCACCACTATATGAGTTCTTTTTTTGCACCTCCCAACCTTGTATGACCGACAAGGCCATATCAGTTATAAGGGAAATTGGGTATTGGTATCTAATGGAACATGTTACATATATTATGATATATGGTGCAATGAAACCACCTCACCTACTTCCTAGGTTTATCCCAGATAAACATGTGCTCCAGGAAGTAGAATATTAAATAATCATACATGGGGTCAAAGGAATGTTATATAGAGCGAAGAAATCCATCTGACCTCTATTTCATATTTTTATTAGAAACTACTTCTTTGAAAACATCAAAAAGGACTAGATAGAAGTATACATCTTCCTCTCCTACGATTTTGGAGAGGAACAATACAGGAGACATGATCCCAAGAAGATTTTCAAAGATCATATTCATAGCATGCAACTCCCTTATGAATACACCATTGAGCTCTAGAAAGAAGAAGGAGTACATCAGAATGTCAGAACCTATCATGAGGTTATTTTTAATAGGCTAGGTCAACCAAGTGTCAGGATTGTGAATGAAGAATATACAAGAGAGGCAGCGAGAAAATATGTGGAAAGAGATGAAGATGAGAAATATTCCCCATATCCATATTGAACCATTCAGATTCTACAAGAGAAGAAAAAGAAGCACAAACCGACAAAATATAGGAGGGAAAAAGAGAAATTATTGAAGAAGAAAAATGATGGTAAAAATAAGAAAAAGTTGGAAGATGAAAAGGCAAAGGCTATTGCAAAAAGTGAAGCAAGAGAAAAAGCAGAAGCCAAAGAAAAATCCATTGTCGAAAAGGAAAAGGAGTTAGTTGAAGCATCAATAATAGTGATAGAATTAGTAGCAAAGGAAGCAATAGATAAATTTGTTGAAGAAGAAATTAAGAATAAGGAAGCATAGGATAGATAAGGAAACACACACCCAATGGACTTGGATATCCCTAGAACATGCACGACAGGTGCAGAAACAAAAACAACAAGTAGTGTGTTGGGTCTTGGGCCTTGGGAACCTTTTCGATCGACTGAGATAATGGATATCTATAGTTTCATGTGCCATAGAAAAAGGATATGGATCGTAGAAGAAAGGTTTACAAAAGTTTGAGCAACATAGGGAGATCCTCTATTAGTAGTAACCTAGGTGCACGTTACAGGAGATGTCAGGGAAAACCCTATTGAAACAACTAGGGAAGGATTTGCTTTCATGGATGGAACTATAGATAAAAAGTTTAAAGATTATAGCTCTATATTTTTTCATATTTTATGGTTTCCTAGAAATAAATTCTGTAGCAAGTTCATAGTATTCAAGTTTTGATTCTTATTTAGAACTTCATAGTTTTACTACTGCAACATGATAGATTTCCTTTAGATCATACATTACAATTCAAGATTCATATCTCACTAATAAAATGGTTTTATACATTGAATTTTGTTTTTGGCAGTTACAGTAACATTCATTAGCTATCGAAAGTCACTTGTACCTTTTTTTCAAGAAATAGTTAGTCATTAACTTATTTTTAAACTATCATGTAGCATAATATTAACATGATTTGTGAATCTCATGCAACTTATCATGAAATGAAATTAAGAAGTATTGATTATCAAGTTGCATCTCCATATCTTCATCGGTATTATCTTCAACATTCTTCAGATAAATATCATCTTCGGATTCATGACTCTTCATCAGTATCATATTCAACATTATTCACATTAGCATCATCTTCATATTCAACATTCTTCAATTAAACATCATCTTCATAGTCATCCTCAACATCAACATTCTTCAAATCATCATTAGATCTTTCACTGGCATCAACAATTCCATAACTTTATCAGAGATATGCAACAAAATAATAAGTTAGATTCAACAATAGAACCAACATTCACAATCAAACATGCTCTAGCTCCATCTTCAAAGGTGATCAATTTTTCTTGCTATAGGTAAAATCAAAAGGTAATAATTTTTTAAACAATTCTTGCATTTGGGATTGTCAATTGTGCAAAAGATTGGACAAATCATAAATTCAATATACATTTATTCTATGGTCTATCCTATATCCCTACCATATTTCCCCATCCTATGTTATTTTCTACCTCTGAAAACCATATCCTAACCCATCCACCTACTCATATATATATTAAACACTCTAAACTATGATTATATATATGCATGTTGAAATTATATTTTGAGATGCATTATTCAGAGTGATTAATAGGACCAATAATTCCAAAGAATGTAAATCCAATAATGCATGTGTTTTTCCACAACTTTGGATGATAGGCTTATATGTCGCAGGATGATTTTCATGATTTGAATTATAGACCTCATCTTGTATGGAAAATCTCCATATATTTTACCTTCATTCATAATTTTCTATATCCTCACTCCCATTTTCCTTCTTCCCTGTGAAAAGATTATTGTTCAAAGATGAATTTTATCTAACTTTCAAATCTTAAAATGGGAGTTGTGGTAAGGCATGAACCGATTGGAATATATATCCTTGATTCTTACCCTTAATGTCTAAGACCATTTCAAAGGATTGGATGGTTTCCTTTCCTATATAAGTTTTGTTAACACATATTATTGCAAGGGGGGTCTTTTTCCCTAAGGAAGTGGCACCTTGGTCAAAATGCGAGAAAAGGGGCTTGAAAACCCACAAATGGCATTTAGCCTAAGTACGGGGTTTGATTTGATGGTTTGGCGCATTGCGTTAAGGCACGTGTTGATCTCATTTTTTTTAAATTTTCATCCAGAAAAAATCTAGATGGAAAAAGAGTAGGGTGAGGCTGCCACATTTTCTAGGTGCAGAGTTGATCCATGCCCAGTCTTGGTCCCGATGAAACACATTAGTGGAAGTGAGGGAGGTGTTTTAAACCTCATCTCACCACGTAAATAGAAAGTCATAAAGGACTGGAAGAGCAGAGATTGCACTTGACAGGAGAAGGCATGCACAGAGGAGATTGCATGTGTAGTCTGACTAAGAAGACACAGACGTATGGAATTGGACGAGAAGCTAGAGCACACCTCTGCTGGGTGATTTTTTGAGTATATGTATGTAGTTTTGAGTTTTATTAAAGGTTGATGGTTGAGCTAATCTCCTGCATTGTAAAGCTTTAATAAAATCTTTGGTTATCTATTATGTAATAGGATTTGAGATTTTTTGTTTAATACAAGTCAGCTTCTTTCCATCTCTCTATAAAATTTGTGTTACGACACTCGAGAATGAAGGATCTAGTCGAGGGTCATATGTTATTGTTATGAAGGTTTGATTTTAGTAGTATTGTGACAAGTTTTAATCAGTTTGTTTTGTTATATTTTTCCCTCTCACACTGAAGAGATCGGGCATGGATGATCCACTAGAGTTGTTGTAGTTTCATCATGATGTATGTTTGATCATTATGTTTTTATGACTGTGTTTCTTAAATATACTTCAGTGTATGAAACTTTGAATCCAAGAGGATCTTGTGTTTGATATTTTCCTCCTTGGGTTGTTGGAAGACCTGATGTCCATAGCAGACCTCTACACTCTCCTCGCTAAAGTCTTCTCTATATTCACCCTTATTCCAACTTACTGACTAAATTTAATTAAGACCTCACTTGCGTGTTTATTCCAGTCTAGTTTTTTGAGTTAAAACGATATCATCTCGAGTCTGTGCCCATTTGACCTCTTTAAAAACCAACCTGTCACATAAAAATCTTATGGGTACTGGGATTACCTCCAACGCAATCTAGAGGTGACTTCTAGTGCTAACATTTTAGGCGTCGTTGTTGGGGAATGAATTGAAGACCTTTCCCTGGGTAGAACGACAATGAGCTTCTGATTCTGAGGGTGCATCATATATCAGAACCATTGAAGATTGTGCTTGCACCTGGCAACTCCACTGAGGCGAGTTAACTTTCTCGACTCCACTATTTTAGTGTGGCTTCTTTTGGCTACACCTAAAGTTCCCTGAGAGAACACAACGATCATATCTGGTCTTTGACGATGAACCACACTCATTCTGCATATTATTCACCCGGCGGCTCCATGATTAAAGAATCGATTGGCGACTCCACTAGTTCGAAATGGACAAAATCCTGGCTCAAAGGTTTGCTCCCTTCAATTTTTGTGTTGTTCCTGGTTTTTCTAATGTTGTTCCTACTCAAAACAAGTGGGTTGATTATTTACCCATATTTAAAGAGCGTAAAGAGGACAACCCTACTCAGCATGTTCATGAGTTTCATGAACTCATGCATCAGTGGGAGATACATCATGAGGGTGTATTGTTGAAGATGTTCATTTTCTCATTAGCAGAAGATGCTCGTGAATGGTATCACTCTGTACCCCTTGCTAGCATCTCCTCCCTGGGAGAATTTCATGCAACTTTCAATAGGAATTGTCAAAAGTTCTATTCCTCTGAGTTAATTTGTTAGAATTGTTGTTAGGAATATAAAGAATGTATTCAACATATGGATGTGTCTGATGGAAGCTATGAGGATGAAGTTTTTGAATAGGAAGGAGATGCTTTGGGTGAATTGGTGGAGCAGGTAAAAGCACTTTTTTTAGAATTAGAAAAGCTAAAGGCATAACGTACTTGTTGCTCATTTGAAGGGGACGTAGAGAGGTTTTCAGTCCTAGGAGAGGATTTTCTTGGTTTCCTTACACACGATGGTGAGGTTGAGTATTGCATAGCCATAAAGGTAGCATATTCTTCCCCTTATAAACCCAGTGTCTCAGATTTACATGAAGAAATAGATGTATATTCATATGAAGAGTGGAATATCCCTACATCAATTTTTGATGACTTGGGGAGCATCCAGCCTGTGTATGGCATCTATGAATCAAATTCTTAGTTGGATATGAAGGATTTCTAGCAGCATGCGACAGATTAGTTTCCTTTATACATTGAGGAAAAAATTATATGGAAATCAACCATCCTAGGCCTGTAGAAGACCAAGAGAAAATCTTTCCCATGGGTCTTGTTTATGATAATTATGAATTTGATCCTTGGGAAAGACATGAATAAGGAGAGGAAGATCCAAAGGAGCCATTTATATCCTTCCCAGAGCCTATAGTTTATCATCCATCACCTGGGATCCGTCGGCCTGCATCAACCTTTCACTCACCTGTTCTTACCAAAGACATCCAGCCAAGAGTGAGTATCTGTAAAGTAGAGTAGGCCTTATGTTGTCAAATTCATGGATTTTTTCACTCGTTCTATGAGATGTTAAGGGAGTACATGGAGTTGCATTTCCTTCATATTTTGGAGCCTCCCAGATTTATCCTGATTTTATCACTAGGAGGGAGGCTAAAATATGAAATCATTTTGCTGTCACGATTGCATTATTTGTTATCAATCACTGACAGAGTATGTGAGTTTCCAGTTAGGAATCCACTTGAATGGATATGGTGGAAGTTTTCTTTCACCTAGCACTTTGTAAAAATCAGTTAGCTTAGGTTTGTACATAAATAAGATCCTTCTGGAGCCCTTCTGTTTTTCTTTTGTTTTTAGAATAGGGTGCTTGTTGACCTGTATTTACTCAGTAGGATGGTTTGAGATCGACTCCATATCCCAATGAAGAAGGTGACTTGAACTACCGAAGATGTTAGAGCCTCGTAGGGAGGACTCTATCCCCCATGGAGCCTAATGTTAACACATATTATTGTAAGGGGGATTGTTTTCCCTAAGGAAGTGGCACTTTGGTCAAAATGCTAGAAAAGGGGCTTGAAAACCCACAAATGGTGTTTATCCTAAGTTGAGGGTCTGATTTGATGGTTTGGCGTGTTGCATTAAGGCATGTGTTGATCTGAGTTTTTTTAATTTTTCATCCACCAAAGATCCATATGGAAAAGGAGTAGTGTGAGCCGCCACGTTTTCTAGGTGCAGAGTTGATCCATGCCTGGTCCTAGTCCCGATGAAATTTGTTAATGGAAGTGAGGGAGGTGGTTGAAACCTCATCTCACCGCATAAATGGAAACCCATAAAGGACTGGCAGAGCAGAGCTTGCGCCTGATAGGGGAAGGCATGCGCAGAGGAGACTGCATGCGCAATTTGACTAAGAAGACATAGATGTATGGCATTAGATGATAAGCTCGAGCACACCTCTGTTGGGTGAAGTTTTGAGTATATGTATGTACTTTTCAATTTTATTAGAGGTCAATGGTTGATCTAAGATCCCACATTGTAAAGCTTTGATAAAATCTTCGGTTATCTGTTATGTAATAGGATTTGAGATTTCAAGTTTAATATAAGTCAGCTTCTTTCCATCTCTGTGTAAAAGCGATGTTAGAACACTCAGGCATGGAGGATCCAGTCAAGGGTCGTATGTTTTTGTTACGAAGGTTTTATTTTATCATTATTGTGACCATTTTGAATTAGCTCGTTTTGTTATATTTTTCCCTCTCACACTGAAGAGCTCGGGCATGGATGATCCAGTCTAGTTGTTGTTGTTGCATCATGATGTATGTTTGATCATTGTGCTTTTATGACTATGTTTCTTAAATATACTTCAGTGTCTAAAACTTTGAATCCAAGAGGATCTTGTGTTTGATTTTTTCCTCCTTAGGCTATTGGAAGACCTGACATCCATAGCAGACCTCTACATCCTCCTCACCAAGTATTCCTTCTATTCACCTTTAATCTAACTTATTGACTGAATTTTATCAAGACCTTACTTTCCTGTGCATACCAGTCCAATTTTATGAATTAAAGAGATATCATCTTGAGTCTTCACCCATTTGACCTCTCTAAAATTATTTGTGACATACAAACTGATGGGTACTAGGCCTACCCTCTTTGCAGTCGAAGGGTGACTTCTAGTGCTAACAAGTTTCAAGGGTATGATAAACAAGAAATGAAATCCTTTGTTGAGATATTTGATGACACACAGGATCAAATTAGAAACCTCCATCTACAACTATCTAAAGATTCCATTTCACGATCTACAAGGCTCCCTCGGGGTTTAAAAATACAGTTTCCAAACAAGAATATAAATGGGGGAATTTGGAAATAATTCGTCAAGGACCCAATGCAGGAAGGAAACTGGAATAAAGGTATGCCCACTTCAACGTTTAAAAAGAAATGGAGTGATATTATATTTATACTTCATAAATATGTGACCTACAAAGGAAAGTATGGGCTCATGTTTTAATATCACCTTAGATTACTCATGCATTTTATTAAGGGGCACAAATTAAATATGCCATTTTACTTACTCAATAGTTTTAAGAGTATGGAATTATCCATCTGACATAGCCATAGGAGTTTGGAGAGGAGTTTATTTCATTTTATGTTAGTTAAAATATTAGTTGAGCGCATATTGTAGGAGAAAATGATAATTGGGGGAAATTTCTAGTAAGAAACCATTTTTTAGAGGCACCTACACAATAAGTTAAAGGATCGAAATGAAACTGTTACAAAAGAAAATTTTATAATCCAATGTCAAAAGTTTCCAAGTTGAAAAGATTGGAAAGGAATCTTGAAATTCCTGAATTGAAAATGAAGAACTAGAGATAGAGGAGAATGAGAATGGAGAGCTAGATCTAGAGAAGAATGAGGAGCCAAAACCTAAATCAGTAAAGAAAAGGAAAAATGGAAAACAACGGATAGAAGAAGAGGTCAGGGTTTCAAACCCTAAACCTAGAAAAATTAAAGGATAACCCCAAGGTAACGGACGACAAAAATTGATAAAATTGAGACCAACAACTTGAAGCTATAAGAGGAAATAGGGAGGGAAAATTCAAAACCCTAAGAATATAAAGGAAGAGTATAGGTTGTGTTGAGTAAAACGATGAAGATCCAGGTTTTTATGTGTCAAACCACGAGAATTATGACAAAGGGATTAGTTGCATAACAAAATGAAAGTATCCAAGTTCAAGAAAAAAAAGTTATTGAACTTGAGTAATCTGATGAGGAACCACATAACAATTTTAAGAGAGTGAGTTCAAGAAGAAATACAAGGTTCGAATTGATCCTTAGTCCTCCTCCCAGTTCAAAAAACAATAATGAGTTGAAAATTTTTGATTTTGACAAAGAAGGAAAAGGATTTCATCATCCTATGACTGGTGATGAGATACATATATCCATTTTGGTTGATAAACAACCAATGATAGATCCAATATCCACATCTTTGAAGGAAAAACTAGTTGGAAAAATTAGAAGATTGAAAGAGGAAATCAAGGAGTTGGAACTCCTTGAAAATCACATTAAGACTGAAAATGAGGTACTAAAGGAAAATGTCACTCAACTACAAAAACACAAGGAATAGTTAGAGGCCAAAAATAAGTTGTTGTTTAGGAATGCCAGGAAGTGGTAAATTCAAAGAAGGAAAGGTAGAATTGGGAACATAAGAAAAAAGATTAAATTGAATGAGGAAAATGGAAATATACTTGATCCTCATCTTCTGGGATGGATATCTCGATTGATGCTTTAGAGAGAGTTTAAGAAAAAATGAGTTAACAATTTTGAATTTT
>JASDQU010103572.1:18387-44727 GCA_032191745.1 Picea mariana | reverse complement strand
AGAACCATGAGATGAAGGGGACTAAACTAAAGACCAGAGGAGACATAGAGAAGTATGGGATTTGGGATAGAACAAAAGGTCAGAGGAGACATAGAGAAATAGGAGGGAGGAACTATAAGCACATTAAAAATACACATAGAGGAGTTTGGGAGTGTCCATGAATAATAAAAATGAAAACCCTGGACCATATCATTCCATTGTTTTTGAATTTCATTTCCAAAATAGGAAAGTAATATTGCTAGAGCCAACATTGTATAAAGAAAGTTACCATCACCAGTAAGGAAGGAACCTTCATATTTCCAGCACTTTCTAACATAATATTTGCATGATGCACTTATAGGGATTAGTTCTGAAGTATTTCCTCCGAGGATAAGAAAAGGATGGGTGCTAAATAATCTGAGTCATATATCAATTCACACAATTTCCTCCCTATCACCCTGTCTAGGGGGGTAAATTCAACTTAACCAAGTGAATAGAAATCCTTGTTGAGGGATGATTGATTAGAGGGATCCCAACAAAATTCCATCAACTAATATTCTCTGATGACTCCTTTATTTGCAATATTATCAACAAATTTGTTTGTTGATCGTCTAACACGGTAATGAACGATGACCTCGATCATAGGAAGAAGTGATTGAATAAATTCCAAAGTTCCTTCCATATGTCAGTTCAGGGAGACTTTGTTGATACCAAAATCCTGTTATAATCATTTTAGCATACAAATGATAATCAAGGATTCCCCCATCAATGATTAATTTGTGAAATACTTATTGAAATATAATGATAAGGACTTGATCTAAGGCTTGCGGCTATATAAAATTGTTATTTTCAACTCCTATGTTGTCTACATAAATATATAGAATAACACGCTTATCATTTCTGAAACATCCACCCAAAACTTTAGGCCTTGATTTTCCCTTGGGGGCATCATTGAAATTAAGATTGAATATTTCCATCAAAGGAGGTTCCCATTTTTGAATATGGTGAGAATGAGGTGTTCATCTTCACGCCATATGGAAAGGGTTATTTTGAAGGCAATATAAGGATTTAAGGATGCTTTCTTCCTAAGTTATAAATTACCTGTCTTGATTAGACCATTGAGATATTATAATTGTTTCTTGAATATTAATATTGATCTCATCCTACAGCTTAATAACCTCCATGGATTCATTTGTAAATATGTGGTGGTTTCTTTCCTTCTAGACTTCCCATATCAGGAATCCTGGGAAAAGTTATTACTCTTGGTTTATAATTTTATTAGAAAATGTTATTGTTCTTCATTATTCAATAGTTGTAGTTAAATTGGTTCTATTGTCACAAGAAGTCCTTGATGTAATGGCCCTATGATCCCAAAAGGTGCTAGGAAATAATTAGTTATTGACAAGATGCTCCGTTGTGTATCCCTCTTTGTGGAATAGAGGGAAGAAGGAAGGACGTTGAAACTATCGTCAGATCAAATTATCCTAGGTTAAGACTTTGAGATTTTCTAGTATCAAATGGAAGAATGAGACTTTAGGCCATAAATATTTCTTCCATATTTTAACTGAAAAGTCTTATTGAGGATGTTCCTATTGTATTGCTACCAGTCGGTATAATTCTCTGAGATTCAAGCTTCCTTTCAACTTGTAATCCCATCGAAGCTTATCCTTCGCAACTTGAACTTTATTTTTTTGAATGGATAACTCTTTATAGAAGTTATCCCAATCAATATAAGGTGTAAGGGGATGCCATTGATCCTTAGGAATCCATGATCTTCATTGACCATAAGTTTTCAAGGGTTCCAGTACTAGGTCAACATTTTTTTATTCTAATTGAGGATGTCATCACATAACAAATGTAATTCTATGTGAGTTCGATGGGTGTTGTTTCCAAGAATTATACCAAAACAAATTGGTTGAACCACTTCAAACCTCCCAAAATTAATGGTTTTTTATTTCTTTTTTGTTGTTTCAAGATACGCTCCAAATGAAGGAGTCTGAAATGTTTCCCTCTAGGTGGATCAAATCTTGAGTATAGATGTTTGGAAAATATTTTAAGAACCATATTTCCCCCCATAAGTTTCCTTTTCTATGAAGCCAACACCACCATGTTTTTTCCCCTAAAGAAGAGATTAATATCTCAAGGTCTTGTAGCCTTAATAATCCATCTAATTTGGGTTGACACAGTTTATCCCATGTGACCAATGCCCATTTGTATCCTTTTGTGCCCCTCCCAAAATAAAGGACCATTGAATATTGTAGATGAACTTTAGAATAATGTATGGTGCAGCTAGTGTAGATAACATGTATAATGGCATGGTATGAAGGACTGATTTGACAAGAAAATGATGAATTAGAATGTTGAGAGAGAGAAAATATTGGTTGGTTAGTAGGTCCTCCCAAGAAGAGTTGTGAAATGAATTCTCCCCAAGTGGAGAACCCATATATTTGGAGGGAAGGGAGATTTGTTGAAATCCAAGAATATTGGAAATGTTGATTTGAACAATAGTAGTAGTGTTAAAGATTACCTTGACTAATAGATGATCTAGATTATTTTCAACATGAAATGAGATCGAAGATATAATAAATAAATGAACAGAGATATCACAGATATTCAATAATATAACATAATTGTATCAAAGATGCAACCATAAACATAGATATACAGTAACACACAATTTCTATTAATGAAAGAAATGTACAGAGACTGTAAAAATATAGAGTGAAAGACTCGCTAGAATGGTGGCAACTTATCTCTGAGAAGAGATGTGACAGCTACTTGCATTCACAAGAAGATGGTTACAATGAGGCTATGAAGGCCTTTTTACAATAAAAAAGAATTCCAAAAACCCTAGACATCCAAAAACCTAACCCTAGTAGATGAAGCGTCAAAATTCATGTGGGCCCCGTTTGGGTAAGTGAGTACATCAACTTCCCAGGGTCGTAACTTTTGCATATGATCTTCATTTTAGGCGTGTGATAGCTTGTTGGAAAGGTATCATCGAGGAGATTCATTTTTGGGTCTCAATCATGCCTTTAGCTATCATTGAGAACATTTATCTCGAAAATCCTTCATTTGGGCCCTCAAAATGGCCCCGAAAGTTAAAACCTGCTAAAAATAGTAAATTGCCAAAATTGCTAGAAAACTATTTTGAGCCAGTTGGAAAAGGTGGGTGGCCACCAATATCCACCTAGATCAATAGAGGTACATGAGGTGTTCATGGAGTTAGAGAGGACCTACATGATGGATTGAGACTTGTGAACATTGGGACTACCTATAAGAATTGTTTCGTCAACAAATTGCTAGTGGAATATTGTGACGTCATCCTCAAAGAATATTAAACATCTGGTTGAGATGTTTTCCACTGCTTATTTAATTGTTCTACCCATTCCCTTAGTCATTAAGATAAATATGAAAGGGGATAAGGGATTTCCTTGTCGTATTCCACATGAAGGGGAGAAGGTCATTGAGGGAGAATAATTTATTATGATAGAGAAGAAGGATCAAGAAGTAAGGGATCCAATCCATTTGATCTAGGTTGGAGAGAAACCAAATGCTTGTTGGATATATTACACACACATAGTAATTGTTTTTCATAATTTTTCTAGTCTAGTGTTGAGATATATGAGAATGGTCACTCCCGTAAATCATTCCTACTTTTAGGGAATCTCCTAAAAATTAGTGCTCCTAAAAAATACAGGCACCTTCAAAGAAAAGGGGCTCATATACTCTTCAATTTTGACTCAATTAAACTTTAGTTATACTATTGGAGGAAACTCATGCATGGAAACCTCAGTTTTAACTCCAATAGTTGCAAGTTTGCCTCCATTTTCTCACCAGGATAATGCATATCACATACTTTGGTACATGGTATCCGATCCCATAGGTTGCTAGTAGAAAGGAACATAGGCACATGTTTGCAGGATCCAAATAAAATATGCAGTCAAATAGAATGGAAATTCCACCAAAAATTCTTCTCATGCCACACAATTATTTTGAGTGGAAGAAAAAGGCTCTACATCATCTCAAAGGTAGAGGCTTGTATTGATTAACAATGGCTATAGAAGTTGAACCAAAAGGAGAAATCGTGAAATCCAGGTATCTCAACCATATGGATGAGGCTTGTGGTCTTATTTGCATGTCAATGGTCCACGAGTTTTTGTTTCATATTGATTCTTGTACTACTCCAAATGATATTTGGACCAAATTGGAAGGTATCTTTGGAAATAAGGACAAGATGAGAGGCTGCATGCTCAAGGCAAAGTTGAGTTGATTAGATCCAACAAGATTTGATAATATCCATGACTTATTCATGAAGTTCAAATCCCTTCTTATTCATATTAAGGTATTTGGTGTTGACAGATCAACTCAACAAAAGTAGTTGATCATTGGAATTTTGTCAAAACTTTGACAAGGGTATGCAATTTGTTGCTCGACATTCCTTACAATGAGGTTCACATCAGAAGTAAACTGAACAATGTCGTCATTGGATCAGTTCATTGAGTCTCTAACACATGAGTAGGATAATCTCATCCAGATGGGAGTAATCAAGAGCCCCAAGGCACATCTTCTTGTTGTGCATGAGAGAAATAACACATCCTATCCAAATTCCATGCAGAAAGGAAAGGGAAAGGTGCATTCTGAGAAAAGGAAGGAAGGAAGGAAGGAAATTCCAAACCCCTTGATGAATCCTTGGGTTAAAAAAGTGGAAAGGTAAAGAAAGGGAAGAAAAATTGTGGTTACTATAATCATGATAATCATCCTGAATCAACATGCATTAATAAGATGATAGATCTCATGGTGTAGAAAATTCAACAAAACAATCTTGGGGACTACATTCCTTAGAATGCCAAGAAGAACTTGAGAGATCAAGCACCATAAAAACAAGGTAGTTCTCATGCTTTTATTGATATTCATTCTTCTCTTGATGCACGCATTTTGGAATCAAGTGTATCCCATCACACGATATCCCCAAAAGATGTTTTATCATATTTAACTGCTAGCATGGGTCCTCCCATTCTCATGGGTGATGATACTCCAGTGGAGGTCATAGGACAGGGGAGAGTAGAGCTCCGACATGGAAGTTTTGAGAACATATTGCACGTTTCAAAATTCTCTATGAATATAATCTCTTTTTGTCATATAACACATTCAAGGATAGGAAAAAGGGAAGAATTCACACCAGATTCCATAATCATCTATGACATGCACGACAACTTCAAGATTGTTGTTAGTGAGGTAAATCACCAGTCTAGGTTGTATAAATTTTCAAAGTTTATTGATAAATATAATTTTTCATTGCTACTAACTCATGTTGATAATGATACTACTCTATGGAACGAGAGATTTGGTCATCTAAACTTCAAGTAAATGCATCAACTTAGCAAATAAGGAATGGTCAAAGGCTTTCCCAACATACAGTTTTCCAAAGGAATTTGTGAATGATGCATTCTTGAAAAACATCCTGAATAGAAGTTTGAGAAAGGGAAGGCTTGGAGGGCCACCTCTCCCTTGGATCTTGACCACAATGATATCATTGATAATTTTCCTCATCCATCCATTAGTAAGGCAACACATGTGTTTAAATTTATTGATGATTACTCATGACATACTCGAGTATATTTTCTTAGGTACAAGTCTGAAGTTTTTAAGCATCTCAAAGACTTCAAAGTGCACGTAGAGACTCAGTTGGAGAAGAATATTAAGATCATTAGCATAGATAATGGAAGGGAGCATGTAAGCAAGGATGTTCAACATATTTGTGAAGAGGTGAGCATACAACTACATCATACAATTCCTTAAACTTCGCAATAGAATGGGATAGGTGAGTGTTAGAAATAATCACAAGTACTAAATAAACTTTAACAACCGATTAGTTACGATATAGTTGTGGGATCATTATATTGAGATGTGTTATTAATTTACTATTGATCTACATATGAATTGATTAGGCTTGATTCCTTTCTCTTCCATGTTTTCGTCTTCTCGATTAATTATTTTCTTGCTCTGTATTTTTATCACGTAATATCATAGCACGTTTATGATATGATGGCCTTGAATGCCATGATAGTGTTTCCATGGAGGTTAAGGGAATGATAATATTGTGGTATATCCATGATAGTGTTTCCATGGAGGTGAAATGTAGTGAGAGTGTGTAGCGAAGGAGTGAAGGAGGATTAATTGGTAGATACTGGAGCAAGTGGAAACTAGTGCTGCAAATTACGTTTTCATAAAGTTACCACCACAAGAAAAGTTATTCTAAAACTCTTCTAAATATCTGTTGAGATCGAGTAGATCTTTTGTGATCATTCATATATGATGTATGCTATAATATATTGGATGTCGGATTCTTGGAAAGTTTGAACAATATTTAGTATTTGGATAAAATCCTAGGCGACGAAGACTGTGAAATTCAAGAACTCATATGCATAAAGCCCCATAATATATTGGATGTCCACATTAGAAAAGAGAGTTTCCACCATCGTTGTCACCCTTGTGGATGAATCCCACCTGAGTTTGACGTCATTGATCTGCACTCAGGAATGAGAAACAATGCAAAGAAGGTCCCAGTAAAGGATCTTGTAGGAAAATAATGTGTTTGTTTTTCTCAGTCCCCTGTTGTAATCCTTGTATAGAGTGCACTCCACAAATTGTTGAGATTTACGATGTATGCTCATAAAGAAAGGATAATCCTTCAAGATCGTGTTAGTATCCTGTGACAAATTAATGGAAGTATACTATAATCATTATCGTGCAAGCCTACAATCTCTAGGTCAGTGCCATTTAGAGATAGGACTCGGTGTCAACTGAAAGGGCTCTTTCTAGTTCTAGGTTACCACATTATTTGAGGGATTTGACCTAACAACCATTGTGATTGACGCCCAAGTGTTTGAGTGAAAATGTTAAGAGTGCAAATACTAGCAAAGCCACTCAAAACCGTGGCTGATGAATGACGCGAGGTGATGCCAAAGATTCCTCCCTTAGGTTAATGGTTGGAACCAGTGCGAACAACCAGAAAATGAAACGCGTGGACAGTTGAAGAAAGCCAGAAAATGAAACGAGAGGACAACCCAAAAATGAAACACTCCTACAGCTGAACAAATCCAATTGTGGTAATAATTATTGTTTACCACTTGTTTAATAACCACAATCACTGTGGTATCATGGTCGAAGTGACTTTTTGAAGTTGTAAGAAAGCATTTTTTTACTTGTTTTTGTAAAAACCTCCTGAAATGGAATAAGGGGGTTCTCAAAGAGGTTTCTTTTATAGTTTTTAAGGTGTTCTAAAAAAAAGTCTTCACACTTTTTAAGTCTTACAACTCTTTCATATTTCACACACTTCATAATGGAAAGGTTGAAGAAATATTTACACTACTGCACACATTCTTCAACTCAACTTCAAAATCTACAATTTCAATGAACAAAAGCACTCTCGCTATAGTGATCACATGCTTGCAAGTCATGCACAGAAAGGTTGATATGTTTGGAATTCAAAACAAATTATTATCTAATGAATTAAGTCTCCTTCAACACCAACATTGTGATTTTATATTTCTTAGGCATAATGCATTGTTTGGATTACATATTGATGAGCAAAACATCAAGGAGAAAAATGACTTCAATGAAGACACTCAGTTCACAGATGATGACACTCATAAACATGAAGATGAGTTGGATGAAGTACCTATGATAGAAACAATTACGGAGAAATGTGAGAGAAATTAGAATTGTTTGTTCATGGGAAGAAATACAATTAAAATGGAATGGATATGGCTTATGATATGAAAAGAATGTTGACAACCTTTTTAATATTCTTGATTATTGCAAACTGTTCACTTTGTGATTGAAGACTTTTTTAATGATGATAGGAAAATATTGGAAATATCGACACCCACTTGATTTGTGTCTTTTAAGTTGAAATATTGAGTCTTTCGACTCTGCTCAAAGACATTTTGATTACCCCTTCTCACTTTCAAGGCAGGTATATATTTTGATTGAGAATTCTCACCTTTAAATTGGTAGGGAGGAACTTAGTGAGGATATATCAGATTTCAAGTTTCAAAGTCCACCTTAATAGTTTGTAGTTCATTCAAGGCAATGTTTTTGAGGATGATGATGATTGATTCAGGATACAAGATACAAAATTGATGGTTTTGACAACGATTTTCTTGAATGAAGTAAAAATTTCCTTGAATGAAGTCAAACCCAGACTCTATTGTCATAGGTCTACATAGGTCGTTTATCTCAATTTGATGTTTCAATGTGGTGATGCAAATTTTGCAGTAAAACTAACCATGTAGTTTATGAATTTTGTTGCTAATTCTATAAGGGATTTGCAATATTTGCACCAGAGTCATAATATGGAATTTTTTGGAGTTAATTGTTTGGACTTAAAGAAAGAAATTCTAAGGATGCTTACTACAATAATTTATTGAAGTTATAAAGGGTTCCTTTTTGTAAAGGCATCATGAGAGTACAATAATGTATTGAAGTTATAAGGGGTTCCTTTTTGTAAAGTCATCATAAGAGTACAATAATTTATTGAAGTTATAAGGGGTTCCTTTTTGTAAAGGCATCATAAGGGTTCTTGCACAAATTTTTATTTGGAGTAATAAGGCATTTTTTGTAAAATTGTACTTGGAATTATAAGCCATTTATGGAAGTTATATGGAAGTTATAAGGGGTCCAACATATTAAATAATTTATTTTTTTTGGCTTACATCTTATACCCATCCAAAACTTAATACGAGGGTCTTAGGGTCTTTATGTGTGTGCCTTAGTCACTATTGGTGTTTTATTGTCATGGTGGTTTCATTTCATTTTCTTGCATTTTTTGACACTGATATGAAACAACAACAATAAAATAGATATACTCATGCAAATAAGGCCACAAGTACAAAATAAAGAAGCACTCCAATCATTGAAGGACAATTCCAATTGGTGATAACATTGACTTGAATACCAAGATAATTTTTGGCAACAACAACATGATAAATAATTTTTGCTTGATGTTTGGTAAACTTTCCTAATTCTATCACACAACACCTCTCTTGCATTTGTAAAAAGTCATTTGACTTCTTTCTTGAAGTTACTTTTTGAAGTTGTAAAAAATTATTTTCTTACTCATGTTCTGGTAAAGCCCTCCTCAAATGGAATAAGGGGGTTCTCAAAGAGGTTGAATTTATAGTTTTTAAGGTGTTCTAAAAAGAAGTCTTTACACTTTTTAAGTCTTACAACTCTTGCATATTTCAAACACTTCATAATGGAAAGGATGAAGAAATATTTACACTACTCCACACATTCTTCAACTCAACTTCATAACCTACAATTTCAATGAACAAAATCACTCTTGCTATGGCGATCACATTATTGCAACTCATGCACAGAAAGGTTGATATGTTTAAAATTAAAAACAAATTAGTATATAATGAATTAAGTATCCTTCGACACCAACATTGTGATTTTATACTTCTTAAGCATAATCCATTGTTTGGATTGCATATGGATGAACAAAACATCAAGGATGAAAATGAATTCAATGAAAATGAATACACTTAGTTGACAGATGGTGACTCTCATAAACATGAAGATGAGTTCAATGAAGTACCTATGATAGAAACAATTACAGATAAATGTGAGCAAGAAATTAGAATTGTTGGTTCATGGGAAGAACTACAATTAAAATGGAATAGATATAGATTAGGATAATAATAGGATGTTGACAACCTTTTTTATATTCTTTATTATTGAAAATTTGTTCATTTTGTGATTGGAGACTTTTTGAATGATGATAGGAAAAGATTGGAAAGATAGACAACCACTTGATTTTTGTTTTTTAAGTTCAATATTGAGTCTTTTGACTCCGCCCAAAGACATTTTGATTACCCCTTCTCACTTTCAAGGGGGGTATATATTTTGATCAAGAATTATCACCTTTCAATTGGTAGAGAGGAAATTAGTGAGGATATATCAGATTTCAAGTTTCAAAGTCCACCTTAATAGTTTGGAATTCATTTAGGAAAATGTTTTTGAGGATGATGATGATTGATTTAGGATACAAGATACAAAATCGATGGTTTTGACATCGATCATTTGAGGATTGATTTTGCAAATGAATGATGGATTCAAGATTGCGGATACATTTACTCAAGATGATTATATTTTATACTTAATGATGGATTTGATGACTTGGATTTGGATTTGGATTGGTCAATTTCAACTTCATAATATTTTTGCTAAGACAGTTCAACACTTGGCATTGATGATGTAGTAAAGATTTTGATGAATATTGGATGGACCAATGACTTGTCACATTTTTTCATTTGATGTATTTTAGTGACCTTGTGACTTTGATGGTGTTTTGATATTTCAACACCTTTATAATGGTTTTGATAGTTGGGATTTGTGATAGTATCAATGATTCAGCTAGTTTAATACCCACAATAATTTTTATGGACACAAGATTTTATGGATACATGGTTTGGATGCCTTTCGACACCGTTTTCCATCAAAAACATTATTTATAGTTTTTTAGTGTGTTGATTACTGAGATCAATTTGTGAACTTATTTTTTCACTTGATAGTATTTGGACTTTATAGGGATGATATTTGAATCTATCAGAGTGTTGTTTATGGAGCCTGGATACCTTCCCGATTCAGTGGTCTTGTTTCAACCATGTTTGGATCCCAGTTCCTAGCAGATGGGTGTGGGGGATATTTCCCCCCCCACATATGTCACAAAGGGGTCAAAGCGGGGAAGTGACACTATATTTATCCCTCCCTGATGGGGTTTCAAGAGAAGCAACTCCAAAGAGAATTTTGTTTGGAAACTTTCCTTGTAAAATATTGTAATTTTGTAGTCAATATGAACCGTTCAGCATTGGGTTTAATATTTGACAATATAATTTATGTTAGGGTTATTTTCCCTAGAAGGAAACCCTATTTTATGCATGAGGTAACTGTATTGCGACAATGTATGAGAGTGAATATTTTATTCTAAGAGAGGAGACTATGAGAAAAGAATAGGAAGTTACAATGGGTGTTTTGTAGGTTGTATCCATTCATTTGTTGGATAATATTGAAACAAGGACTCACAATTTATCTAGTCCATATAGGCAATATTGGGTGAACCACACATATCCATGCATTTGTTTTATTGCATATATTTTGTTTTTTATTTCTGCATTTATTTTATATTATTTCTCTGTGATCCTCTTTTTTCTAACAATTGGTATTAGAGTGAAAGATAACTCATGGAAAAAGAGGGTTCCTAGTTAAAGTGGGAGAAATGGAGGAAGAAGAAAAGTTTAGGGTTGAAAAATTTAACAACCAAAACTACTAGTTATGGAAGATGCAAACATAAGACTATCTATATGTTATGACTAGCACTACAACCCCTCCATTTTACCTCTTATTTGGATACTTTACTAAAATGGAGCCTCCTTATTTTTGAAACATAAAGAAAAAATCTCATAAGTCCCTTTGACCAAACAAAGTATTCTCCTGGTAACTCATGATGCCCTTGAAAAAATTGAGAGATTATTCAAAGTTTAAGTCTTAAGAAATTTGTAGGGAAGTTCTTTTCAACTCTTTCAAAATGCTTGAAGGAGTTCCCTTCAATTCTTCTGAGATGCTCAAAGGAGTTCCCTTCAAGTATTTTGATATCCTTGGAGGAGTTCCCTTAAACTATTTTGAGATACTCAAAGGAGTTCACTTCAACTCTTATGAGTTACTCGAGATATTTTTTTCCAATCACTCTGATAAAGAAAAGCAAGTTCGAAAAACTTGTTAAGAAAGACTCTGAGATGCTGAAAGGAGTTGTTAAGAAATACTTTGATATCACCTACCACATTTAATTCTAATTAATTAAATTTAAGTTATATAAGTGAAACATGGTTGAGGCTATTTTCACTATACCATTTGTTATTGAATTGACACCGGAGAGCTAGATAAACACCCTTTATTTATAAGCCAATTAAACATCAAGGTAAGGGTATTTTTCCCCTCTTTCCTGTTGCAAGACTTCAACCCTAACCCGTCACTATTCCCTTGGATTATTTTCCTTTGTTGCTTCACCATTGTTGTTCAGACTCTCTCTCATCAATGAACTAACCCCTTAAATACCAATGATTTCCCTTTTTAATAGGCTATTTGCAATGCCCTATCTTTGAGTTCAGTATCCTTTTTTCATATAAGGCATGGAATATCGACCTAGACAGTTTGTGACTTTAAGCTAAATGAATGGTTTCCCGCCATGTTGTGTATTCACAAATGTTTCCCCATGAAATTGTTTTAGTAACTCTTTGAACCATATCATAGAAGTTACTATTAACTTCTTTGATATGCTTGGGTGAGTTGTTATTAACTCCTCTGATTTTATCATAGGAGTTAATAGTAACTCCACTGAGCAGATAAGAGGAGTTCTTTGTAAAACATCTAAAGACCCTCCAAGACTAACAAAGCCTATTTTGAGTGCTGCTCGGGGGATTTAATATTAACTCCTCCAAAATGCTAAGAGAAGTTAATATTAACTCCTCTGGACTGCTCTAAGGAGTTAATATTAACTCCTTCGAATTTCTTAGTGGAGGTACTATTAACTCCTCCAACTTGTATTTAAAATTGTTCATCTTTTTCAAAGAAATGGCCACGTCTTTTGAAATCTCAGTAGGAAATTGATTTCTATATACAAAGAACAACATGTATTCAACAATTGTCTATGATTTTTTTCTTATAACGAGCCAAAAATTTATCATTGTATGCAGGTTTAGACATGCCACCATGAAAGAAAGCAACAATGAATCCAGTACGAGATGAATCATATGAAATCTCTCAACAGAGTGCATATGCGGAAAGTGTTAGGAATTTGTACAACGATGCATCAGGAATTTTATACAAAGAAGGAAATATTTTTAAATGGGGGGAATTCTATCACATGTTCAAGAAATCAAACTTTTCTATAGAAGCCGAGGACAGAAGAGAACTCCAGGAATTTAAGAACATTCTAAATTTGAGAATCTTCAGGGTAGAAGCACAACCAATGGTATTCCCTTGTGAAAATGCTATATCATGGATTTTGAGGAACACATATGTAGACAAAAAGTATATCTTTAATTTGTGAAAGGATTCCATAGCTTCATTCATGCCTGATGATATAGCCAAATTTTATCAACTAGAGGATGGAAAAAAAAAATTGGATGGTCATCTCCATGGTGATTTGGAGCTCACCCTGAAGGATATGTTCCCCACTTGGTTTAAATCAGATAAGAAAATATAATATTGGGTCAAAGGTCGATATCCAACTACCAATATAAGAATACCATATTAGTATATGGTAGCCATGTTGTGCAGGTTGTATGGGGAACTAGATGGAACACAATTTCCTTTGTCTTATCAGCCATTAATTTATATATGTGAAGATGTAAATGCCTCTTTCAACTGGGAAGAAATATTTTCTAAGAATATTAAAAGTGCAATTTCAGATGTTGCACGAGAACAAACAGGAAACTTCCCCAGTTTTTATATGGATTCATATCTTTTAGACATCATGTGCATAGCTCACAAATACCCGAACATGGGATGGAGTTGGTTTCCTATTGATATTTTTATCCATATTTACTACAAAGTACTAGGGGAGCACAAATACCAAACATATTATCAAATTATCTATGAACACTTTCTCGCACCACTGTATGAGTTCATTTTTTGCACCTCCCCACCTTGTATGACCCACAAGGCCATAGCAGTTATAAGGGAAATTGGGGATTGGTATCTAATGGAACATGGTACATATATTAGGATATATGGTGCAATGAAACCACCTCACCTACTTCCTAGGCTCATCCCAAATAAACATGTGCTCCAGGAAGTAGAATATTAAACAATCATACATGGGGCCAAAGGAATGTTATATAGATCGAAGAAATCCATCTGACCTTCATTTCATATTTTTATTAGAAACTACTTCTTTGAAAACACCAAAAAGGACTAGATAGAAGTATACATCTTCCTCTCCTACCATTTTGGAGAAGAACGATACAGGAGACATGATCCCAAGAAGATTGTCAAAGATAATATTCATAGCATGCGACTCCCTTATGAATACACCATTGAGCTCTGGGAAGAAGAAGGAGTACATCAGAATGTGAGAACCTATCATGAGGTTACTTTTAATAGGCTAGGTCAACCAAGTGTCAGGATTGAAAATGAAGAAGATACAAGAGAGGCAGCGAGAAAATATGTGGAAAGAGATGAAGATGAGAGATATTACCCATATCCGTCTCGAACCATTCAGATTCTACAAGAGAAGAAAAAGAAGCACCAACCGACAAAATATAGGAGGGAAAAAGAGAAATTATTGAAGAAGAAAAATGATGGTAAAAATAAGAAAAATTTGGAAGATGAAAAGGCAAAGGCTATTGAAAAAAGTGAAGCAAGAGAAAAAGAAGAAGCCAAAGAAAAATCCATTGTCAAAAAGGAAAAGGAGTTAGTTGAAGCATCAATAATAGTGATAGAATTAGCAGCAAAGGAAGCAATAGATAAATTTATTGAAGAAGAAATTAAGAATAAGGAAGCATAGGATAGATAAAGAAATGCACACCCAATGGACCTGGATATCTCTAGAACATGCACCATAGGCGCAGAAACAAGAACAACAAGTAGTGTGTTGGGTCTTGGGCCTTGGGAACCTTTTCGATCGACTGAGATAATGGATATCCGTAGTTTCATGTACCATAGAAAAATGATATGGATCATAGAAGAAAGGTTTACAAAAGTTCGAGAAACATAGGGAGCTCCTCTATTAGTAGTAACCTAGGTGCACGTTACAGGAGATGTCAGGGAAAACCCTATGGAAACAACTAGGGAAGGATTTGCATTCATGGATGGAACTATAGATAAAAGGTTTAAAGATTATAGCTCTATATTTTTTCATATTTTTATGGTTTCCTAGAAATAAATTCTGTAGCAAGTTCATAGTATTCAAGTTTTGATTCTTATTTAGAACTTCAGATTTTTACTACTGCAACATGATAGATTTCCCTTAGATCAGACATTACAATTCAAGATTCATATCTCACTAATAAAATGGTTTTATACATTGAAATTTTTTTTGCAGTTATAGTAACATTCAGTAGCTATCGAAAGTCACGTGTACCTTTTTTTCAAGAAATTGTTAGTCATTAACTTATTTTTAAACTATCATGTAGCATAATATTAGCATGATTTGTGAATTTCATGCTACTTATCATGAAATGAAATTAAGAAGTATTGATTATCAAGTTGCATCTCCATATCTTCATCGATATCATCTTCAACATTCTTCAGATAAATATCATCTTCGGATTCATGACTCTTCATCAGTATCATATTCAACATTATTCATATTAGCATCATCTTCATATTCAACATTCTTCAATTCAACATCATCTTCATAGTCATCCTCAACATCAACATTCTTCAAATCATCATCAGATCTTTCACTGGCATCAAAAATTCCATAACTTTATCAGAGATATGCAACAAAATAATAAGTTAGATTCAACAATAGAACCAACATTCAGAATCAAACATGATCTAGCTCCATCTTCAAAGGTGATCAATTTTTCTTGCTATAGGTAAAATCAAAACGTAATAATTTTTTAAACAATTTTTGCATTTGGGATTGTCAATTGTGCAAAAGATTGGACAAATCATAAACTCAATACACATTTATTCTATGGTATATCCTATATCCCTACCATATTTCCCCATCCTATGTTATTTTCTACCTCTGAAAACCATATCCTAACCCATCCACCTACTCATATATATATTAAACACTCTAAACTATGATTATATATATGCATGTTGAAATTATATTTTGAGATGCATTATTCAGAGTGATTAATAGGACCAATAATTCGAAAGAATGTAAATCCAATCATGCATGCGTTTTTCCACAACTTTGGATGATAGGATTATATGTCGCAGGATGATTTTCATGATTTGAATTATAGACCTCATCATGTATGGAAAATCTCCATATATTTTACCTTCATTCATAATTTTCTATATCCTCAGTCCCATTTTCCTTCTTCCCTGTGAAAAGATTATTGTTCAAAGATGAATTTTATCTAACTTTGAAATATTAACATGGGAGTTGTGGTAAGGCATGAACCGATTGGAATAGATATCCTTGATTCTTACCCTTAATTTCTAAGACCATTTCAAAGGATTGGATGGTTTCCTTTCCTATATAAGTTTTGTTAACACATATTATTGTAAGAGGGGGTCTTTTTCCCTAAGGAAGTGGCACCTTGGTCAAAATGCGAGAAAAGGGGCTTGAAAACCCACAAATGGCATTTATCCTAAGTACAGGGTTTGATTTGATGGTTTGGCGCATTGAGTTAAGGCACGTGTTGATCTCATTTTTTAAAAAAATTTCATCCAGCAAAGATCCAGATGGAAAAAGAGTAGGGTGAGGGTGCCACATTTTCTAGGTGTAGAGTTGATCCATGCCCGGTCCTGGTCCCGATGAAATAAGTTAATGGAAGTGAGGGAGGTGTTTTAAACCTCATCTCACCACATAAATAGAAAGCCATAAAGGACCGGCAGAGAAAAACTTGCGTCTGACAGGAGAAGGCATGCGCAGAGGAGATTGCAGGCGCAGTCTGACTAAGAAGACACAGACGTATGGAATTGGATGAGAAGCTAGAGCACACCTCTGCTCAGTGATTTTTTGAGTATATGTATGTAGTTTTGAGTTTTATTAAAGGTCGATGGTTGAGCTAAGCTCCTGCATTGTAAAGCTTTAATAAAAGCTTCGGTTATCTGTTATGTAATAGAATTTGAGATTTTTTGTTTAATATAAGTCAGTTTCTTTCCATCTCTCTGTAAAAGTTGTGTTACGACACTTGGGCATGAAGGATCTAGTTGAGGGTCATATGCTATTGTTATGAAGGCTTTATTTCAGCAGTATTGTGACTAGTTTTAATCAGTTTGTTTTGTTATATTTTTCGCTCTCACACTGAAGAGATCGGGCATGGATGATCCAGTCGAGTTGTTGTAGTTTCATCATGATGTATGTTTGATCATTGTGTTGTTATAATTGTGTTTCTTAAATATAATTCAGTGTATGAAACTTTGAATCCAAGAGGATCTTGTGTTTGATATTTTCCTCCTTGGGTTGTTGGAAGACCTGATGTCGATAGCAGACCTCTACACTCTCCTCGCTAAATTCTTCCCTATATTCACCTTTAGTCCAACTTACTAACTAAATTTAATTAATACCTCACCTGCATGTGCATACCAGTCCAGTTTTCTAAGTTAAAACGATATCATCTCGAGTCTGTGCCCATTTGACCTCTTTAAAAACCAACCTGTGACATAAAACTCTGATGGGTACTGGGATTACCTCCAACACAATCTAGAGGTGACTTGTAGTGCTAACATTTTAGGTGTCATTGCTGGGGAATGAATTGGAGACCTTTCCCTGGGTAGAACGACAACGAGCTTCTGATTCTAAGGGTGCATCATATATCAAAACCATTGAAGATTGTGCTTGCACCTGGCAACTCCACTGAGGCGAGTTAACTTTCTTGACTGCACTATTTCAGTGTGGCTTCTTTTGGCTACACCTAAAGTTCCCTGGGAGAACACAATGATCATATCTGCTCTTTGACGGTGAACAAAGACCAAACACACTCATTCTGCATATTATTCACCTGGCGGCTCCATGATTAAAGAATCGATTGGCGACTCCACTGGTTCGAAATGGAAAAAATCTTGGCTCAAAGGTTTGCTCCCTTCAATTTTTCTATTGTTCCTAGTTTTTCTAATGTTGTTCCTACTCCAAACAAGTGGGTTGATTATTTGCCCATATTTAAAGAGCGTAAAGAGGACAACCATACTCAGCATGTTCGTGAGTTTCATGAACTCATGCATCAGTGGGAGATACATAATGAGGATGTATTGTTGAAGATGTTCATGTTCTCAGTAGGAGATGCTCATGAATGGTATCACTTTGTACCCCTTGCTAGCATCTCCTCCCTAGGAGAATTTCATGCAACTTTCAATAGGCATTGTCAAAAGTTCTATTCCTCTGAGTTAATTTGTCAGAAATGTTGTTAGGAATATAAAGAATGTATTCAACATATGGTTGTGTCTGATGGAAGCTATGAGGATGAAGTTTATGAATATAAAGGAGATGCTTTGGGTGAATTGGTGGAGAAAGTAAAATCACTTTCTTTAGAATTAGAAAAGATAAAGGCAAAACATACTTGTTGCTCGTTTGAAGGGGATGTAGAGAGGTTTCCAGTCCTAGGAGAAGATTTTCTTGGTTTCCTTACACACGATGGTCAGGTTGAGTATTGCATAGCCATAGAGGTAGCATATTCTTCCCCTTATGAACCCATTGTCTCAAATTTAAATGAAGAAATAGATGTATATTCATATGAAGAGTGGCAGATCCCTACATCAATTTTTGATGACTTGGAGAGCATCCAGCCTGTGTATGACATCTATGAATCAAATTTTGAGTTGGATATGAAGGATTTCCAACAGCATGCAATAGATTAGTTTCCTTTATACATTGAGGAAAAACATTATATGGAAATCAACCATCCTGGGCCTGTAGAAGACCAAGAGAAAAGTTTTCCCATGGGTCTTGTTTATGATAATTATGACTTTGATCCTTGGGAGAGCCATGAATAAGTAGAGGAAGATCAAAAAGAGCCATTTATATCCTGCCTAGAGCCTATAGGTCAGCATCCATCACCTCGGATCCATCGGCCTGCATCAACCTTTCACTCACCTGTTCTTACCAAAGACATCCAGCCATGAGTGAGTATCTGCAGGCCTTCTGTAGTCAAATTCATGGATTTTTTCACTCGTTCTATGAGCTGGTAAGGGAGTACATGGAGTTTCATTTCCTTCATATTTTGGAGCCTCCCAGATTTATCCTGATTTCAGCACTAGGAGAGAGGCTAAAATATGAGATCATTTTGTTGTCATGATTGCATTATTTGTTATCAATCATTGTCAGAGTATGTGAGTTTCCAGTTAGGAATCCACTTGAATGGATATGGTGGAAGTTTTCTTTCACCTAGCACTTTGTAAAAATCAGTTAGCTTAGGTTTGTACATAAATAAGATCCTTCTGGAGCCCATCTGTTTTTCTTTCGTTATTAGAATAGGGTGCTTGCCAACCTATATTTACTCAGCAGGATGGTTTGAGATCGACTCCATATCCCAATGCAGAAGGTGACTTGAACTACTGAAGATGTTAGAGCCTCGTAGGGAGGACTTTTTCCCCCATGGAGCCTAATGTTAACACATATTATTGTAAGGGGGATTGTTTTCCCTAAGGAAGTGGCACTTTGGTAAAAATGAGAGAAAAGGGGCTTGAAAACCCACAAATGGTGTTTATCCTAAGTTGAGGGTCTGATTTGATGGTTTGGCGCGTTGCATCAAGGCATGTGTTGATCTGAGTTTTTTAAATTTTTCATCCACCAAAGATCCACATGGAAAAAGAGTAGGGTTAGCCACCACATTTTCTAGGTGCGGAGTTGATCCATGCCTAGTCCTGGTCCCGATGAAATTAGTTAATGTAAGTGAGGGAGGTGGTTGAAACCTCGTCTCACCGCATAAATGGAAACCCATAAAAAACTGGCAGAGCAGAGCTTGTGCCTGACAGGGGAAGGCATGCGCAGAGGAGACTGCATGCGCAATCTGACTAAGAAGACATAGATGTATGGCATTGGATGAGAAGCTCGAGCATACCTCTGCTAGGTGAATTTTTGAGTGTATGTATGTACTTTTCAGTTTTATTAGAGGTCAATGGTTGATATAAGCTCCCATATTGTAAAGCTTTGATAAAATATTCAGTTATCTGTTATGTAATAGGATTTGAGATTTCAAGTTTAATATAAGTCATCTTCTTTCCATCTCTCTGTAAAAGCTGTGTTAGAAAACTCGGGCATGGAGGATCCAGTCAAGGGTCGTATGTTTTTGTTAAGAAGGTTTTATTTTAGCAGTATTGTGACCATTTTGAATTAGCTCATTTTGTTATATTTTTCCCTCTCACACTGAAGAGCTCGGGCATGGATGATCCAGTCGAGTTGTTGTAGCTGCATCGTGATTTATGTTTGATCATTGTGCTCTTATGACTATGTTGCTTAAATATACTTTAGTGTCTGAAACTTTGAATCCAAGAGGACCTTGTGTTTGATTTCTTCCTCCTTAGGCTATTGGAAGACCTGACGTCCATAGAAGACCTCTAGATCCTCCTCACCAAGTATTCCTTCTATTCACCTTTAATATAACTTATTGACTGAATTTTATCAAGACCTTACTTTCCTGTGCATACCAGTCCAATTTTATGAGTTAAAGAGATATTATCTTGAGTCTGCACCCATTTGACCTCTCTAGAATTATTTGTGACATACAAACTGATGGGTACTAGGCTTACCCTCTTTGCAATCGAAGGGTGACTTCTAGTGCTAACAAGTTTCAAGGGTATGATAAACAAGAGATGAAATCCTTTGTTGAGATATTTGATGGCACACAGGATCAAATTAGAAACCTCCATCTACAACTATCTAAAGATTTCATTTCACGAGCTACAAGGCTCGCTCAGGGCGTAAAAATACAGTTTCCAAACAAGAATATAAATGGGGAAATTTGGAAATAATTCATCAAGGACCCAATGTAGGAAGGAAATTGGAATAAAGGTATGCCCACTTCAACGTTTAAAAAGAAATGGAGTGATATTATATTTATGCTTCATAAATATGTGACCTGCAAAGGAAAGTATGGGCTCATGTTTTAATATCACCTTAGATTACTCATGCATTTTATTAAGGGGCACAAATTAGATATGTCATTTTACTTACTCAATAGTTTTAAGAGTATGGAATTATCCATCTGACATAGCCCTCGGAGTTTGGAGAAGAGTTTATTTCATTTTATGTTAGTTAAAATATTAGTTGAGCATATATTGAAGGAGAAAATGATAATTGGGGGAAATTTCTAGTAAGAAACCATTTTTTAGAGGCACCCGCACAATAAGAAGTTAAAGGATCGAAATGAAACAGTTACAAAAGAAAATTTTATAATCCAATGTCAAAAGTTTCCAAGTTGAAAAGATTGGAAAGGAATCTTGAAATTCCTGAATTGAAAATGAAGAACTAGAGATACAGGAGAATGAGAATGGAGAGCTAGATCTAGAGAAGAATGAGGAGCCAAAACCTAAATCAGTAAAGAAAAGGAAAAATGGAAAACAAAGGATAGAAGAAGAGGTCAGGGTTTCAAACGCTAAACCTAGAAAAATTAAAGGATAACCCCAAGGTAACGAACAACAAAAATTGATAAAATTGAGACCAACAACTTGAAGCTATAAGAGGAAATAGAGGGGAAAAATTCAAAACCCTAAGAATCTAAAGGAAGAGTATAGGTTGTGTGGAGTAAAACGATGAAGATCCGGGTTGTTATGTGTCAAACCACGAGAATTATGACAAAGGGATTAGTTGCATAACAAAATGAAAGTATCCAAGTTCAAGAAAAAAAAGTTATTGAACTTGAGTAACGTGATGAGGAACCACATAACAATTTTAAGAGAATGAGTTCATGCAAAAATACAAGGTCCAAATTGTTCCTTAGTCCTCCTCCCAGTTAAAAAAACAATAATGAGTTGAAATTTTTTTATTTTGACAAAGAAGGAAAAGGATTTCATCATCCTATGACTGGTGATGAGATACATATATCCATTTAGGTTGATAAAGAGCCAATGATAGATCCAATATCCACATCTTTGAAGGAAAAACTAGTTGGAAAAATTAGGAGATTGAAAGAGGAAATCAAGGAGTTGGAACTCCTTGAAAATCACATTAAGACTGAAAATGAGGTACTAAAGGAAAATTCCACTCAACTACAAAAACACAAGGAATAGTTAGAGGCCCAAAATAAGTTGTTGTTTAGGAAGGCTAGGAAGTGGTAAATTCAAAGAAGGAAAGGTAGAATTGGGAAAATAAGAAAAAAGATTAAATTGAATGAGGAAAATGGAAATATACTTGATCCTCATCTTGTGGGATGGATATCTTGATTGATTCTTTAGAGAGAGTTTAAGAAAAAATGAGTCAACAATTTTGAATTTTTGTTGGAGGAAGAAAGTACAATTTTGGTTGCATGAGGACATTCAACATCTTCCATGTGGGGGAGATGTCGATGTTTATGTTTGGACAACATTGGGAAGACATTCTTCCATATATATATATATATATATATATGATACAAGGTATAAATATCTATTGTAAATAAGTAGTTATTTATTATCCAAGGGATGCATCATTTCATGGATGGTCACCATATGTTATATATATGGGACACTCATCATTGTAATAATATATTTATTAAATATCATCTCATATAGAAAAATCAACATGGTATTAGAGTGGGAGTGGGTTTGACTCCCTCATGGGAGGGCTCAAAAAAATGAGAGAGATAGATTATGCCTTGTAGGATTTCACTTGACTCTAGGACGTCATAGCCCTTAAATTACTCAAGCACACATCCTATCCTCACCTACCAATACTTGATAAATAAATAGAATTATTATGAGGCAAATGGAAAATCCAATGACTATCATAGCTAGTCATTGACATGGAATTTGAATCGACTGAGAACTGAATGATGAACATGTGCCTAGGAAAATCCATGAGAGTATACCCCAAGTATGTTTACATTGACATAAAATTTCAAGAAGATTGTGAATTAGAAAGTGTGTGAATTAGTCATTTCTTATCTTTATCGACCTATACAATGCGCTCGACTCAAGTTCATGTGTATAGTCTAACAAAATTATGACTAGGTACACATACATTACTGGAGGATAGACTGGCTCTTGAGATTTTGTTAGCCTATGCACTATTTGGATTATTGATGTTTGAATAATCTCATGGATTGGCTCATCAAAAAGAACAATATTGATACTTGACTAAGATCGATCGAACTAGCTGCGTACCTGGATTATCGCTTCTCATACCATGATGTCACTGAATGATGGCTTAGTCTATTGAGCATTGATCGATAGTGTGAATCTTGTGATTTATTAATTGAAGGGTTGACTATCAATTTCATTGAACACAATAGCCTCAGAGGGCATGGTCATTGCAGGATTTCATGGAAATGATCTTCGTATTATCACTCTTTGATGATGTATTAGTTGGTGCTTCCATAGGGCATGGTGGAAGACCAATGGAATTAAAGAAATGAGACATTCCATAAATAACCATATAGTTTTTCTTCAGACTTCTGGGATAAGATGAAAAAATATAATTGATTGTATTTGAGAGACATATTGTATAGGAATCAATAAATATACTTCTCCAGCACTGGACTAGACCATAAATATTTTGAGACAAGGTATCTATAGATTTTCCTGAAGCATACAATGTAGATCGAGATTCTACTTTAGTCAACAAATTTTATAAAATTCTCCCAATAACTTGAGGTTCAAAGACATTGGATGAAATGTATATACCTAATCCATATGTGTCAAGTTTTCCTAAGAAAAGTATAGTTTTCATAATAAAAGAAGCATAAATCCATCCAAATTGTATCCCCAACTCCATTCCCACAATATTCACTTCGTCGAATGGCAGTGATTGCTCTTCATGAGAAAATTTTGGCATTGGTTGGTTGTTGCATATTCCTTACAATGTTATAGGCTATATATATTTGGTTACAACTTTGGACATGCAGACAAGTGTTAAAACAAGTTTGGGAGGTGTGTTGGACAATATCATAAAAAATAGTAATTAGATTGCTCTCAAACTTACTGCCATTTGTATAGTTAAAATACCAGTTGCAATGGCCTGGTTGATCACTACATATTTGTCCATAAAGAGTAATTATGAAGGATGGAACAACAAAAATTATGTATAAGAGAATACTAGTTTGGCCAATGAGGAGCGAACATGGAACATGACTTTTGGGGAATTTGTTTTATGTGTTAGCATTGTCATGGCCATTTTGTTATATGTTGATGACTTATTCCTTATGGGAGTATAATGACTCATTGCTTCAGTGATAGAGGGAGTTGGCCTTCAAGTTTGAAATGAAGGATCTTGGTTTACTGCTTTACTATTTGGGATTAGAAGTATGGAAGAAGCTAGGCAAGATATTCCTTGGTCAAGGGACATATGTTATCATGATCCTTAAGAGATTTGGGATGATGGAATTCAAGCCATGGTGACAAACCTGAAGAATCTGAGAGACTCAGAGTCATATTTGTTGGATCCTTCTATGTACCTACAATTGATTGGCTCATTGATGTATTTGGTTAATTCCAGGACAAAGATTTGATTTGCTATGAAGACGTTGAATCGATTCCATGTGGAACTGATACATGAGCATTGGATAACTGCAAAGAAAATTTTGATATATTTGCGTGGCACATATTTTGATTCAAAAGGGACTGAAAGTGACAAAAAGAGTACTTTAGGTGTATGTTTTAGTTTGGGCTCTATTATGACTTCCTAGATTAGAAGGAAGAACAACTAGTGTGGCAGTCCATGAAGCAATATGGATTTGAAAGATCCTTCTAGATTTATTTGGTCAGATTCTTGAGCCTACGTTGATTCACTCTAAAAATCAAATATGCGTAAGACTATAAATGGATCCATTTTCTCATAAAAGTTAAAAGCATGTAGAGAATAAATATCACTATATATGATATATGGTCTAGAGAGGAACTATTAGAATTTAGTACATTTCTATTGATGAGAAAACTACAAACATTTTGACCAAGACATTTTATAGAGAAACTTTTGTGTACTTCCAGGAGAAGCTTGGTGCGGAAGAGAATGTCTCCCTCATTGAGAGGGAGTGTTTATGTTTGAGGAAACATCATGATACATTCTCCCCAGAGGGTCTTGTGTGAACTTGTAGGGGGTTAGAATTCATCCTGACATGCCTCATATGGTCAGATGAAAGAACCAATACATTGGTTTCACGAGGAAACCTCGATATGTATTAGGGGAAATTGGGTCCATGAGGGAACGTCGATGTGTCCTAGATATGTTTGAGGAAGCATAATGGGACATTCTACCCGAAGGGTCCTGTATGGACTAGTAGGAGGGAACGTGGACTTCATTCTGAAATGCCTCATATGGTCAAATGAAGGAACCAAGACATTGGTTTCACGAGGAAACCTTGATATGTATTGTGATACATTTGTTCCATGAGGGAGCCTCAATATGTATTAGACATTGGTTTCATGATGGAACCTCAATAATTCAAGTATGGTGCAATATGACTTAGCACGATCAACCACAAGGTATTGGACACCCATTGTAGGATGATCTATCTCAATTCTTGTGTATATCAACTACATCTGTGACATGGTGCAGAGAAAGGACGTATTATTGCAGTACCTTCCTACATATGAATAAGTTGTTGATGTTCTTACCAACCCCTTACCAGGATGAAGTTCAAGTACTTATGTGACAGACTTGGAGTGGCAGTGAATGCCTTCCTTGTTGAGAGGGAGTATTAATGTTTGTAGCTTCTTGAGACATTCTCCATATCGTACTCCTCTGTGACTAAGTTGAGTTGATCTGTGAGGACACTTATTCAAGAGGGATAAGTGGGTTTGGGCTTATATCCCAACATCCATTATAGAGTGCACATGAGGACATGTCCCTTGTGGAGAGCACATGAGGACACATCAAGAGAGTTGAACTTGAAGTTACACACTATGGGGATTTGACCCTATTGTTTCTAGATGGAGTAGCCTCTAGAAGCCCACATGGAAGTGCCATGTGTGAAATACCTTTTGCTACAATGTCCTGAGTAAGCATCGAGCATACCTTCTCCTATATTGGGTTGTAGACCAAGGTAGATAGGATGCATTTATAACAAAGGTGTACTTTTGGTAAATGGGCTCAGACGTAGTCCTTCCTTGATCATGACAAGTAATAATATGGACCAGAGGTGCTTGAGATGATTTCCATATGTTAGTTAGCATCAGGATGACATTCACTCATAGGGGTGTACTTGTGGTGAACGACCATGGTGTGGTCTTTGTCCTAGTCAGGGTTATTTGGAAAGGAATGATAAAGAATCACGATGATATATTCTATCACATGTGGACCCAGAGAGAGAATGATCTGAGAGAGAGGAAATTGGCTCAGAAGGAGATCCACATAAGGAGTTTCCCCTCAGATCAGGTTGGAGAGAGACATCTCCCAATACTAAAAGACAAGTTTCATGACTCTAGGTTGAAGTTTGTATACTTTAGAGATAAGATTTGACACAATTAAGAATGTCTCCCTCATTGAGAGGGAGTGTTGATGTTTGGACAACATCGGGAAGACATTCTTCCATATAT
>JASDQU010103572.1:6889-18147 GCA_032191745.1 Picea mariana | reverse complement strand
CATCATTTCATGGATGGTCACCATATGTTATATATATGGGACACTCATCATTGTAATAATATATTTATTAAATATCATCTCATATAGAAAAATCAACATGGTATTAGAGTGGGAGTGGGTTTGACTCCCTCATGGGAGGGCTCAAGAAAATGAGACAGATAGATTATGTCTTGTAGGATTTCACCTGACTCTAGGACATCATATCCCTTAAATTACTCAAGCACACATCCTATCCTCGCCTACCAATACTTGATAAATAAACAGAATTATTATGAGACAAATGGAAAATCCAATGACTATCGTAGCTAGTCATTGACATGGAATTTGAATCGACTGAGAACTGAATGATGAACATGTGCCTAGGAAAATCCATGAGAATATACCCCAAGTATGTTTACATTGACATAAAATTTCAGGAAGATTGTGAATTAGAAAGTGTGTGAATTAGTCATTTCTTATCTTTATCGACCTATATAATGTGCTCGACTCAAGTTCATGTGTATAGTCTAACAAAATTTTGACTAGGTACACATACATTACTAGAGGATAGACTGGCTCTTGAGATTTGGTTAGTCTATGCACTATTTGGATTATTGATGTTTGAAGAATCTCATGGATTGGCTCATCAAAAAGAACAATATTGATAGTTGACCGAGATCGATCGAACCAGCTGGGTACCTGGATTATATCTTCTCATACCACGATGTCACTGAATGATGGCTTAGTCTATTGAGCATTGATCGATAGTGTGAATCTTGTGATTGATTAATTAAAGGGTTGACTATCGATTTCATTGAACACAATAGCCTCGGAGGGCATGGTCATTGCAGGATTTCATGGAAATGATCTTCGTATTATCACTCTTTGATGATGTATTAGTTTGTGCTTCCATAGGGTATGGTGGAAGCCCAATGGAATTAAAGAAATGAGACATTCCATAAATAACCATATAGTTTTTCTTCAGACTTCTGGGATAAGATGAAAAAATATAATTGATTGTATTTGAGAGACATATTGTATAGGAATCAATAAATATACTTCTCCAGCACTGGACTAGACCATAAATATTTCGAGACAAGGTATCTATAGATTTTCCTGAAGCATACAATGTAGATCGAGATTCTACTTCAATCAACAACTTTTATAAAATCCTCCCAATAACTTGAGGTTCAGAGACATTGGATGAAATGTATATACCTAATCCATATGTGTCAAGTTTTCCGAAGAAAAGTATAGTTTTCATAATAAAAGAAGCATAAATCCATACAAATTGTATCCCCAACTCCATTCCCACAATATTCACTTCGTCGAATGGCAGTGATTGCTTTTCATGAGAATATTTTGGCATTGGTTGGTTGTTGCATATTCCCTACAATATAATAGGCTATATATATTTGGTTACGACTTTGGCCATGCAGACAAGTGTTAAAACAAGTTTGGGAGGTGTGTTGGACAATATCATAAAAAATAGTAATCAGATTGCACTCAAACTTACTCCCATTTGTATAGTTAAAATACCAGTTGCAATGGCCCAGTTGATCACTACATATTTGTCCATAAAGAGTAATTATGAAGGATGGAACAACAAAAATTGTGTATAAGAGAATAGTAGTTTGGCCAATGAGGAGCGAGCATGAAACATGACTTTTGGGGAATTTGTTTTATTTGTTAGCATTGTCATGGCCATTGTTTTATATGTTGATGACTTGTTCCTTATGGGAGTATAATGACTCATTGATTCAGTGACACAGGGAGTTGGCCTTCAAGTTTTTGAAATGAAGTATCTTGGTTTACTGCTTTACTATTTGGGATTATAAGTATGGAAGAAGCTAGGTAAGATATCCCTTGGTCAAGGGACATATGTTATGATGATCCTTAAGAGATTTGGGATGATGGACTTCAAGCCATGGTGACAAACCTGAAGAATCTGAGAGACTCAGAGTCATATTTGTTGGATCCTTCTATGTACCTACAATTGATTGGCTCATTGATGTATTTGGTTAATTCCAGGACAAAGATTTGATTTGTTGTGAACACGTTGAATCGATTCCATGTGGAACTGATACATGAGCATTGGATAACTGCAAAAAAAATTTTGATATATTTGCGTGGCACATATTTCGATTCAAAAGGGAGTGAAAGTGACAAAAAGAGTACTTTAGGTGTATGTTTTAGTTTGGGCTCTATTATGACTTCCTAGATTATAAGGAAGAAGAATTTTGTAGCACTCAGTACAACAGAGGCATAGTACATAACAACTAATGTGGCAATCCATGAAGCAATATGGATTTGAAAGATCCTTCTAGATTTATTTGGTCAAATTCTTGAGCCTACGTTGATTCACTATAACAATCAAATATGCGTAAGACTATCAGTGGATCCATTTTCTCATGAAAATTCAAAGCATGTAGAGAATAAATATCACTATATATGATATATGGTCTAGAGAGGAACTATTAGAATTTAGTACATTTCTATTGATGAGAAAACTACAAACATTTTGACCAAGACATTTTATAGAGAAACTTTTGTGTACTTCTAGGAGGAGCTTGGTGCAGAAGAGAATGTCTCCCTCATTGAGAGGGAGTGTTTATGTTTGAGGAAACATCATGAGACATTCTCCCCAGAGGGTCTTGTGTGAACTGGTAGGGGGTTAGACTTCATCCTGACATGCCTCATATGGTTAGATGAAAGAACCAATACATTGGTTTCACGAGGAAACCTTGATATGTAATGGGGGGAATTGGGTCCATGAGGGAACGTCGATGTGTCCTAGATATGTTTGAGGAATCATAATGGGACATTCTACCCGAAGGTTCCTGCATGGACTAGTAGGAGGGAACGTGGAATTCATCCTGAAATGCCTCATATGGTCAAATGAAGGAACCAAGACATTGGTTTCAAGAGGAAACCTTGATATGTCTTGTGATACATTTGTTCCATGAGGGAACCTCGATATGTATTAGACATTGGTTTCATAAGGGAACCTCAATATGTATTAGACATTGGTTTCATCAGGGAACCTCAATAATTCATGTATGGTCCAATATGACTTAGCATGATCAACCACAAGGTATTGGACACCCATTGTAGGATGATCTATCTCAATTCTTGTGTATATCAACTACATCTGTGACATGGTGCAGAGAAAGGATGTATTATTGCAGTACCTTCCTACATATGAATAAGTTGTTGATGTTCTTACCAACCCCTTACCAGGATGAAGTTCAAGTACTTATGTGACAGACTTGGAGTGGCAGTGAATGCCTCCCTTGCTGAGAGGGAGTATTAATGTTTGTAGCTTCTTGAGACATTCTCCATATCGTACTCCTCTGTGACTGAGTTGAGTTGATATGTGAGGACACTTATTTGAGAGGGATAAGTGGGTTTGGGATTATATCCCAACATCCATTATAGAGATCACATGAGGACATGTCCCTTGTGGAGAGCACATGAGGACACATCAAGAGAGTTGAACTTGAAGTCACACACTATGGGAATTTGGCCCTATTGTTTCTAGATGGAGTAGCCTCTAGAAGCCCACATGGAAGTGTCATGTGTGAAATACCTTTTGCTACAATGTCCTAAGTAAGCATCGGACATACCTTCTCCTATATTGGGTTGTAGACCAAGGTAGATAGGATGCATTTATAACAAAGGTGTACTTTTGGTAAATGGGCTCAGACGTAGTCCTTCCTTGATCATGACAAGTAATAATATGGACCGGAGGTGCTTGAGATGATTTCCATATGTTAGTTAGCATCAAGATGACATTCACTCATAGGGGTGTACTTGTGGTGAACGACCTTGGTGTGGTCTTTGTCCTAGCCATGGTTATTTGACAAGGAATGATAAAGACTCACGATGCTATATTCTATCACATGTGGACCCAGAGAGAGAATGATCTGAGAGAGAGGAAATTGGCTCATAAGGAGAGCCACATAAGGAGTTTCCCCTCAGATCAGGTGGGAGAGAGACATCTCCCAATACTGAAAGACAAGTTTCATGACTCTAGGTTGAAGTTTGTATACTTTAGAGATAAGATTTGACATGATTAAGAATGTCTCCCTCATTGAGAGGGAGTGTTGATGATTGGACAACATCGGGAAGACATTCTTCCATATATATATATATATATATATATATATATATATATATATATATATATATAGAGAGAGAGAGAGAGAGAGAGAGAGATAATATTATATAATACATGACATGATATTTATAATACAATGTATACATATATATATAATAAATAAGTACTTATTTATTATCGAAGGGACGTATCCTTTCATGGATGGTCACCATATGTTCTCTCTATATGGAACACTCATCATTGTGATAATATATCGATTAAATATCATATCATATATAAAAATCAATAGTTGGGTCCTCAAAGCATACTCTTTTGTCACTTTCTCATCACACATTTCCCTCCAAAACCTATACTTGTGAACCAACTTACACCTTTTCTTACCCTTTTCACCATAATTATCTTTCTCAGCTATAGAATTTGTGTATTGAAGAATATTAAAGATAAAATTTTTATTCTAAAAGTATTTATATTCTTCCTTATGCAATTTGGTCAAATTTATTACTACTTTTAATGAACCGCTATAGAATCTTTCATTTTGTAGCAACTCAAATATATTTTTACATCCACTATATTGTTTTTGTACGAGAATCATTATTCCACATGGTTGCATACACTCGAGGTTAATATCCTTACTTGTGGAAGATGCCAAATCAGTACATGAATCTCATCCACCTATCAAATCAAGCTAAGATTCCTCTAGGTCAACACGAAAAATGAGTCAAAGCTATAGTCAATGCATGAAAAAATGGAAAACCACACAAGATGGATCCACACCAAAGAAGCAAGAGATATTAATGACGTTGTATGAGATTAATTCATGCAACATGTCATGGACTTCTCCATTACATGGATGATAAATATTATATTATGTACCCATGAGCTTTAGATCCAATATTGAATACACACATGTGTTATTTCATATGTAAAACAGTTTAGCAAATCCTTGAGATTTGGATATATACGATTTTGTTTGCAATGTATAAATATTGGTTATGCGAACGTTCAAAGGGACAAATATGTTGATATCAAACTGTTGTAAACTTATATTGCTATTATGGATTAATATAAAGGAGTTTTCGTTACTGTGGAATTTCATGAGTTATATGCTTTGATTTCATAAGTTTAGCTTTATAATCTCTTGTCTAGTAGCGTTCCCCAAGCCAATACGACCCCCTGAGGAGGACTATGCTGTTTAGTTTTCTTTCTGTTGGTATTATTTTACTTATCATTGGTTTGGTTTATATTTGTTGTTCTTTCACTTATTGCAAATCATTTATTTTTGTTTACATAGGGAGACTAACATACATAAATCATTAATTGAATAAACGATTGTTATTTCAGATGTAGGAACTCCCATTGATTCAATGATTGAAAGATTGTGATTGATGATCCAATAGGCTCACGATCTTAATTATTTTGAATAATTCTTGTTCTTTTATAGATGTTATTTTCTTTAGTATTAACAAGTACTCTATTTTTTTTTGCAATTGAACGTAAACTTTGTTTTTCGAGCTAAATGCTGAACAAATTTCCTTTTGCATATGTAATCACTTAGATAAATTATAAGATAAACCTTGCATATATTTTGCATGTACTTCATCAATTTACGATCCTAAGGTTGATGATTTAATGTAGCAGAGTTCACTTAATTGAATCGATTGCCAAAATCCACAAGGATGGGTGGCTAGGCTCACTCTAAGTTTCACGCACACTATTCATTTATCAAGCTCTCGTAGTTTTCTCAACCAAAAAAAAATTCTAATATTAACAACTTTATTTCCCCCTTAGCTTGCACAACCCAAATAAATGAACCACCTTCTTTGCAAAGTAGTCCTTTAAGTTGTTCCACTTCTTTCCATATTTCTAGTCCTATTGGCAAGGAAATATCAATGTTTGCAGCTCTAGGGATTCTTAGTTGTGGACAACCCTTTCTCAACTACCATCATTTCCATGCACATATGCAACATTTTCTTGCTAGAATAACTAGTATATACCTAAAACCAACTAACAATGTCTCTCTACCCGCAACATTTCATTCTCAGGAAAAAACCAAGAACCGAAATGAGCGAGAATGTCGAAGAATGTATGAGGAATGAATGGAGAATAAGTGAGGAACCTCCCAAAAACCAAAATCATTGTTTATATATTTTCTTGCAATAATGCACCATGTGGTTTCCTAAAGAAGATCATGTAACCTCTTTTCTCCAGTACTTCGAAGATGGGTGAATGAAATATAAAAAATTGGCTTAGCCCCTTTAGCCCTCTCTCTCATGGAATCATAGCCCCTATAGTTATGTCCTTATCCATCTGCAGCTAGTGATCCATTTTTATTATTAGTTTTCAAATATATTACATTTTTAGGATCTCCATCCTTTCAACTTTACACGCACTCTGACCTTTCATCAAGTAAAAAAAAATACATTATTAATCTAGGGACTCAAAACTAGGGCATTAGACAAATTGCATATAGATTTTCAATGACTACCAACATTAGAGATCACAATTTTTTTCATGTTTCCATGCTTACGATATCTGTATATGATCTTAGCCATGTGATTGAGATATCATACAAGTAGAAGAAGGGGGAGAGTTTCAAACAAAGCCATTGTGCATCTTTGACAAGGAAGTAACGTTAACAAGAATTGGTTGGAATTGGCAATTGGTGGTTGCGGGATGACATAGAGGCTACGGAAAATTAGAAAACCATCAGCCACAACATATTGTTTCTCATTGACTTCTTTGGAATCAAAGAATTACTCCACAATAAATTCCTAGAAGACAATAAACAATTGTTCTCTTCATATTTACATAGAGGGAACTATATAGCATAGAAGGGAAACGTCTAATATGTGTCTTGTATGGTTATAAGTGGAGAGATTTATGGTTAATTAATAGCTAAATGAGGTTCCCAGAGTGTTTTGTACTAAGTATATTAACTAGGTCACATATAAAATGAATTGGGTTAAGTGTTCTAGATGTCTATAAGTAGTTTCTTCACCTTAGTAACCTCATAGCTCGGCTTAAGTGTGGAATTTGCAATGTATCCCATTTCTTCAATAAACTCTATATCTTATGTTATGATGATGACATCATGCATGCAATATGCATGAATCATTTTAAGATTTAATATGGAAACATGTTTCTCATTATTTTAATTAATTTATGTTTGATTTTTTTTTAAGAATGAGTATAGAAACATGTTTCTTAGGATTTCAATTAATCTATATTAGAATAATTAATTTATGTTTGAACTATTCTAAGGCATTTCCAATACTACACTTAACCATGCATTTAGACTAAATTGTGCTTCTTTAAAAATACATATTTATTTTGTTTATGCTGAATTCAATTGGCAATGGATAAAATACTAAATGGATTCGCGTGGGTAACCATTGTTCGATAGACTAACCATTGTGGGTAGACTATAGAAGACCATGAGTTACTACTTAAGTTGGGTCATGGTTTGAATGCTAATTATGTTGTTGTTAGTGCAATTCTTTTCACTAGTGACTTACCGATCAATGAAGAAAAGACATACAAAACTAAGATTATTGCACTTTTACCCATAGATCATGTTGGCCTACGGAAAATTTGCATTGATATCGACTAAATCAATGCATTCAATGTGATAAAATTTGAGACACTAGAAGAGAGTGAGATGACTCCATAATAACAAAGGGAAAAAAGTCAAAAGTAAGTTTGGCTCGTTCTTAATTTTCATAGTGTATTAAATTCATTTTCTAACCTATGTAAATTTTAATTTTTAATGGGATTGATATCTATAGTGTGACTTACACCCTCAAGAGTTTAACTACGAAATTGTTAATGCGAAAGTTTTTTTATATAATAACAATGGTATAGAGAAGTATTTTCAACCGTTCATTACGAAACTGAGTAATTCTATCTCAGTTCGTGTGATAGTTTAAAAAAATAATAAAATAACAAGTAAACAAATTATATGTAATGATTATCTTAATTTAAATGAATAAATGAAATGTATAATTCTATTTCTGTTTAAAGTATGATTAGTATAGATGTTTCAATATTTTGAAATTTTTTAGTGTTTAATTTATCATTTTAGATCTCAAATTTAATATTAAGAGGGTTGTGTTCAAAATTATAAAAATAATTGAAACTTAAATCAAAGAAATAATATAGAAGAAAATCCACTTAGAAGGTGAAGTTTATGTTTCATTTTTTTTTTCCATTATGAAACGGAAGTATAAAGAAACCCTTGTTCACTATGGAGTTGACATGGACATCATGATTTAAATGACTATTACAAAATCATCTTCCTAGTATGTTAGTCTTCAAATCATCTAGGGTCAGGGTTACCGGTTTTGCATCCATGAACCCTCAAGTAGTGTCAGGGATTTGGACCTTCTAGAATATTTTGGGTAGGTGAACTTACACAAGACAAAGCTTCTACATAGGAACTCTGATTGAAGTGATTTTCACATTGCTGGAAAGCTTTCCATATGTAGAAAATTGTTTAGGGGCTAGGAGCTATGTTTGCAAAGTTTTGATCCCAAAAAGTGTTGTTTGATGCCTCAAATTGGCTCTAAAATTTTTAGGACCTCAAATCACCAAATTGGAACCTTCCCTTAAAATAAACACTCTAAACAAATTCCTCCAACATTTCCATCAAAAATTAACAATATAAATGACAAACTTTATAATGATCCATTGTAAATCAAAGTGGCACTTTTAAAAAATTATAAAATATCAAATAAATAAAATGTCTACCCTAATTTAGGGTTAAAAATAAATTCATTTTAAATGATGATGATGATGATGATGATTAACGTCCACTAAGACCTAATTGGTCTATCAGACCTTAAGAGGGTAAGTGATTACTTGTGATTCTTTAGAATTTTGTTTCTGTGCTCGAAAAGAATTACGAGAACCTTTCCAAGATCACCATAATTTTGTTGAGTTAAGAGGTTAGGAAGGTTGGTAGTGTGATCAATATTTTGAAAATGAGATCTAATATGGGTATAGGCTGGACAATCTAAGAGAAAGTGTTTTTCATCTTCAACCTTCTTAGTGTCACAAAGGTGACACGCTCTTTCATCCCATGGCGTTTTAGGAATTGACCAATGCCCAGTTTCACTATCGAGCTCGTGAGAATTTGTTCTTACCTTAGCAATGCTTATTTTTTTCTTTACACTTGGAAAAATAGATAGATAATTTTGATCTTTTAGATTAGGGTTGATTACATCTTTATAATACCTTAATTTTCTTTTTTCCTCTAACTCTTTATCACACAACATTTTTTCCTTAAATTTTGATTTGACATTTTTTTTAATAGTATCTTTATTCTGCAAAATGGTTTCTTCCATTATTCCCCAATAGTTTAGCCAAGATTGGGCATCTTTATGCTACCCTCACTTGGGTCGATGGTGGTTATGACTTGATTTGGAAGCAATTTTAGGTAGCCTCTTGCCTTCCATGTTGTTTAACTTGTTCTTATACATTAGGTATCTAGTCATAGCCATTATCTCAATAGGGGAGAGGCTAGTTTCTACGAGGAGGATGGGATAGGGCATATTTCCTTTAATTTTGAGATTATAGGTTATAAAATTCTTTTGTATTTTGACGCAACCCGTACTCCTCGGAGCACGATCGCCTCACACAGGACCTTCTTTCCTCTCGGCCCAAAGAACTCAACGGTTCTTCTAATTCCCAATCGGAAATTCTGCACCCCACAGGTTCTATTTCGCGCGACCCTCACTTCTCCCTTTTGGACGATCGGAACTTCATGACTTCGTGAGTTCTCGGTTGATTTCGGGACTCTCGGATCCCCGAGACCCGATGTGTCGGTCAAATCACTGACTTTCCCCTTATCGGGACTTCTACCCTTATCGCGACTTCGACTCTATCGCGACTTCACCACTCGCAATGCCAAGTCCTCGGGTTTTTAACTCCCGATGCCCGATGCGTCGATATGATCCTCTCGCGCTGTCGCTATCTCGTGCCTCGCGACGTGAACCTTCCAATCTCTGGACCTTTTACTTGCGAGTCTCGAGCTTGTGAGATCTCTGATCTCCGCCACCTGTCTTGCACTCACCCCTGTGGCCCACGCGACTTACATCACTATCGGGATGTCGTATCTCGCGACTTCGAGACTCCCGTTACCAACTCTCCGACGCTATTCTCACGAGATCCCAATGGGTGATCTCTCGAATAATACAACGTCCAGCCAACTTGTATCAACGCTCTGCCACTCCTGAGCTGAGACTTCCCCGCTTGCGCTGTAACTTTCCTACAACTGGGAGAGATCCAACGAGTTTCTGAAACTCGTAGATTCTCCGCGAAGAGTACCAACTATCCACTATTCTTCTGGTGCAATACTCGGACAAGAAATATCTCTCCGCGAGACCTGTTCGCCAACTTGTGACTCTTCTGTTCGCCCTGCTCACACAACTTCTCCCTGTTTCCCTTCACCAAACTTTGAAGGTCCATCCTTCCTAAGCTTCCACGACCTCAACCTTCCAAGAAGAACTCTCGTGCGCACTCCTTGCGGTAAATCCTCAACAATGACTAAGTGTTGAAGCCTTCTCGACTCTGTGCACACCTGCAATAGTAGTCTTTCACTTCCCTTTGCCCAGAATAGCAACTCTGAGACTTCTTCTAGCCTGCGCACACCTTGCATGGCTCCGGTGCCAATCTGCACTTCAGAGAACTTAGAACAAAAGTTACCTCTATCTGAACCCTCCTGTCAACGCACTCCTTGCAGACGATTCGACTGCACTCCTTGCAGGAATTCTCTGGTTCAAGATAGAGAAACAATTGAAACTAACTCCTTGTTCTCACCGACTTCACTTCAACCATGAAATCACATACAAAGCATATAAAAGCAAGCGCATGACAGAAAGAAAACATTCATGAGCATAATATCAACAATACACAGAGAATAACACAACCATGGAATTGAATCAAAGCTTTCTTATTAATTCAATATCTGTACATGGAGGTTCTTCATACACTTCTCTGCATGCTCTTCTCTTCAGAATGCTCTCGACTCTCTGAATAATGTTACAATGTACAAAGGAGGGTGTCTATATCCGTTTTCCCTCTTGAACTCTAAAGCTATCAAATCTAAATTAAATTCCTATCTACTTACATTTAAATCTATTAAATGCCTCATCTACCTAAG
>JASDQU010103571.1:108506-127912 GCA_032191745.1 Picea mariana | reverse complement strand
TTTAAGTAATTATTTGCAATTGTTCTCAAGCATCATCAAAGTAGTCATTGCATAGGTGACTCTAAATCACGATAATAAACACACTATTGCTTTGGCAAGTTCAGGGTTTAGAAGGATCTTTTCCTACAATTGTACCCATTCCTTTGAAGATGCTTGCACTTTGCCCATAGTGATATATTGTTCACTTAGGTCGCTAGTTTGAGTCCATACAATGACTAACACCTCTACAGATGCAATGTTGCTAAAGATATGAATCATTACTTTAAATTCATAAGAAAATTTTGTTTTCAAACACCCAGTTGTATCTTGTTGAATTCCATGCTAACCTGTTCAATCTGTTGCAGAAGCAAATTGTTGGCCACTTAATGAAAGAACTTCACCTTTAACAACATCATGAAGCACAATGTTGCAACTCCTTCTAGTCCAATGATTAACCACATCATCAAATAGAAGGTTATGTATAAATGTTTATCTACAAAGCTCCAATTATCTCTCCTTTTTTCATCATCCAAACAATATTCATATAGCAATCTGACAACATCTTCCAATTTCAATTTGCTTGTATCCTCCACATTACTAGGGAGGGAAACAATGTATTTTGTAATATACAAAGAGTGTAACCTTTTTACAGCAAGGACAACATTGTTTTCAACACTTGAAACGCAAAAATAACACAACTTTTCTCCGACCATTTCCAAACAACTTTGAAATCTCAACATGATTCTTAGCAAAATTGATCACTACAAACTTGATGAAGGAATATATTACCTATGTTCTAAGACCTTTAAGATGCACCGACCTCCTTTCAAAATTAAATTCCTTTCTCAAGTACTCTCTTTCATTTGGATGCTCTAGAAACTGATCTCACCCTAGTCTAAATAATGGTATTGATTTTCTCTCTTAAGCGTTTCTTGAACTCAACAACATTTCTAATGAACCGATTCTTAGTGATTTTGAGTTCCTTTGTTTGATTCTCCAAACCATCTACACTATCCCTCAAGTTAAGTAATTCCCACTGACATTCCAACTTACTCTTCAATTTTTTGACTTGTTCTTCTAGGACAAGATCTCTCAGGCCTTCAATCTACAAAGGAATGTCAACACGTTTGTTGTGAGTTATGTCCAACATGCACATAACTCTTTGAAGCTCTAACACCTCAATTAGTATGTACTTCAAATTGGAACCTCTGAGACCCATAATGTTAACATCAGATTGTGGTCGATTTGTACATCTCGAAAAAATGGACCTTAGACTGTGCCATTATTTTCTATGAATTCCCTTTGTTGAGCTTGTTTCAGTGCATTTATGCCTTCACCAACATGCAAATCTTCATTGTTTGATGGGTCTCGATTCAAAACTTGCCTATGTAATCGATTATCCTTTATCCTTTGTCTACAACTTTAAGTTATTCCAATATTTTTCCTTATTTCAAATTCGAGTTTACTCTATCATGAGTTTCCACACTAATAAGCCTTTCACCTTCATTATCTTTGTTGATGAAAGGAAGTGTATATTCTAGTTGAGATGGTACAGATTTCTTAGCAACATTATCGGTATTGCAAACTATAGCCACACATTGATTATGGTTGTTTGTAAAAAGCAAGTCCTCTATTACCTAAGGAAATGAGCGATTTAATTTATTTTGGAGGCTATGTGCTCTAACAACCTTCTTGGAAGATCTTTAACTGATTTCAAAGCTATTAACATATCTTCTAGCCTAGCTTTAGTGAAGTTGGTTGATTTCTCTTTTCTTCTGTGTCATCATGTCCTTGATATGTGTCTACATCTACTTTTTTCCAATAAGAAATTCGCCCAAAATTATATTAATAATTTTAATTACATCTTCCAAGAGTCTTGATCGGAGACTAATCACGCCAAAGTGACCTCCAGAAAAAACTTAACAAATACAAAGATCTGAAACAAAACTATCTTTTTAAAAGACCAAACCCAAACCATGAACTGATGAGACTGCATGCTAATAGAAAATCCTGGGCTCCTTTCTTGTCACAAGATAATAGGATCCAGAGAGGAAGCAGAAATCCGAAAGAACTGAGGAAGCAAGAAGCAAAAGCAAGTGAATTAGAAGAAAACAACATGGTGGAGCTGCCCAACAGTGGATCCATCCCAAGTAAAGTAAGTTAATCTTCATTGTGTCTCCAAAAGGGCTAGCTTTGACATATGATCTGCTTCCTCATTTGATTCCCTGAAAATGTGTTAAAAACTAGTGCCCTTGAAAGTGCCACGGAAGTTTCTAATCCTTTGTTTCCAACCTTCAGTATTTATAGCATTCAATTTCCCTTTAAGATTGATCTAGTCAATAATTACTTTGGAGTCTCCCAGAACTTGAATATATTTACCAGCGCCCCCGTTGAAATACCATTTGTAAACCTGCGAGTTGCCAAGTTTAATGGTTCCCCCAGCGCCACAATTTGATCCACGATCTATCGACGCTCCATCAAAAAAGGCTAAAGAATATCCGCTAAGATTCCATATCGGATTTTGCCTTAGTTTTGGTGGTTTAATGGTTGAAGAATTTATGTTTAAGTCTGCTAACACTTTGTAAGCAGTTGCCCAAGCCGAGGGCTTTTTATCTTCAAAGAGTGATATGTTGCGCTGATTCCAGATGTACCAGCACAACAAGACTGGAATTCTTTTGGCTAAAAGTTTATTCACTGTCCATGAATCCATACAGTCAATAAGTGATCGGCCTCTCTAAATCAAATTCAAATTTGTTAAATATTGGAGGTTCGCCTAGACCGACTTTGAGTAAGTGCAATCAATGAATAAATGGGAGACTGCTTCAGAATTTTGTTTACAAAGGGGGCACAGACCTAGAAAGAAACTACTTCGACCTTCCTCCTGATCCGGAAATGGTTGATCTAGAGAGTAAGCAAGGGGGACAAGGTCCAAGTAGGTCTCGATCCTTGGATTGGGATCAAGGAATATTACAAAATGTTAGTCCCTCTCATCCAGAATCTTAGGCTCAAAGGATTCTACACTCCGCGACATATAGCAAATGGCTTGTGGGTAAATAATCGCCATCAATAGTGGCTCTCATGGAGAGAGTTGTAGCTTAGGGAGGAATTTGCAGATGTTTGGAAGACCTACACTGAGAACCTTAGGAAATTTTGTATCAACATAAATAACGAGGAAGATGAACTTATCTAGCCTTTGGACCCCTCTAAGAGTTACAAACCAAAAGTTGGATACAAGGCTTTRGCATTGGAAGGAATGGAGAACCCACTTCTTTGGTGGTGGAAACCCACCTGGAAGTTTAACTKCCCTTYGAAATAARAARTATTTATRKGGYWCCTCCTCAATRAYGTAGCTCTCACTTGGKATATTYTGCAAAAAAKAAGTTTTGAAGGTCYAGGTAGATGTTTTCTTAGTGAAGCATACCTTGAAACCAACACTCATCTCATCATCTCCTAGCCCTACTYGAAACAASTATGGAAATAAATTGAAGGCTTAAAACGAATTCAAAACACATGGGAAGGGGACACCATTAAAGACRCACTCAAGAAATGGTGCCAAAATAAGGACACAAAGAGGTAGAAAGATCTCCCYCTCAATTGTCCYTGRGGAATTTGGTTGGCTAGAAACACCAAATTATTTGAGGGTATGGACACTTTCCCCCTCAAATGTGCCACTCAAAGCCTCAACATTCTAATTTCTTATCCTAAATTCTCYTCCTATMCTCCTCRWAATCAAGTTTCAGTAGGCCATAGAAATGAATAAATTCCCCAGGGTTACTTTTATGGGGCCCTCTCAAAGCACTCAATCCAGAGGTGGGGCTTGGGGAATTATCCTCCTCTCCCCAAATCACACCATTTCATTCAAGGCTAGAATAAGAGTGGCCACAAACAATTTCATTGAACTTTTGGCTCTTAAATTGGTCCTCATTATAGCACTTGAAAAAGTTCTTACACAAATACGAATAATGGGAGACTCACTTTTAGTCATTTAATAATTGAAAGGAGACTCCACCTTCAGTTTTATGCTTTATCCATTATTTTGGGACATAACTAATTTGAAAACAACCTTCACTCACCTCTCCTTCACACATGTCTATAGGGACAAAACTATAGAAGCAGATAAGCTTTCCAAAGAAGGATTTTAGCTGCATGAAGAAACCTAAGAGATACTTGAATCCCATCAAGGTCAATCTACTTCTTATCTTCATGAACCATGGTTTTAATTTTTTTATATTTTCTAAGATTATGGACAAATTATCTGAACACTTGTAAATTTAGTGATTTTTATGGGATTTGTATGTATATTTTTAAAGAATACAACAGTTGAATTTTTTGTTTGTGAAAGGGAGAATTATTGGATTGCGCAAGCCTCTCAATACTTAAATAAAAGATTCAAGGGAGCCCTAACTGAATAGTTCATAAGAAAAAAATACTTTTTAAATTTTGTAAATGGGGTAGTAAGCTAATTGAGCTTGATTGTGGGTAAAACTACACAGTTAAGTGTGCTTGAGCCAAAGGAGTCTTGGGATGCGTGATCTCCTGGGAAATCCTAGTTACTGGGTGCAAGCCTAGGAGGTGATGATACATGCTATATGATTAATGCAATGAGTGCTAAGTGGACTATTCACAACCATGAGAAATAGGCCAGTTACTACTAATACTTGTGAGATATGAGTGATGGATTAATAACTTACTCTACAAACACAATCCTAACAATGATCTTTCAAATTGAAACATAATGGAGTTTTCATTAGTAGGATCAAACTTCTTCCATTTTTTTTCTAACCAACATGGTGCACTCCTCATCTTCCAATGATTTTGGATTGAATTTGAAATTCCTAGAGACTTATTCTCATCTCTTTCAATTTGCAGTATGACAAGAGGATGATTAGATGAGCCATCCACTTTGACCCATGTTCTTATCCAATCAACTTCCATCAAAGCCCTTTCCACCACCAAAAGCATAACCAGTTTCTTAGAGACACCATCAACCCCTACTCTATAATTCCCTCATGTACGTAGTAGTTTAAGTGATGCTACATCACATAGGCCTGCCTCTTCAAACTTGTGAATGAAATATTTTTCCACTAGGTTTTCTCTAGCATTGGTCCCCCAAACCTTTGCTAATTTAGTGTTAATATTGAGATTCACCCTAACAATAATATTTTCTTCTTCAACAATCCCCAAATTGAAAATGAGACAAAATACCCTTTTTTCCTCATAAGGGCCATAGATGTTAATGATAAAGAACGTCTTCCCTAATTATAGTCATTAGTTACCTATATGATATTTGAGAGTGAGTATAGATAGCAAATATGCATACACATACAATCATATCATGCAAGGACATAATTTTTTTTAATACTCTTCCATATCTCTTCACCATTCAATCACCAATAATCAATGACTAAAGGAAAACATGGGACGATCTGGTTGCAAGCCCCGAAGGTGATGATTGATTCTATGTGGTTCATTTCTCTTGTTTGAATTGCACTTCTTCACCCTCCTAAGATGTTAAAATCTTTGTTCCTAGCAGCAAGATACTTTACTACCTTACGTATTTCTTTTCTTGCAACCAAATTACAGTACATAGAATAAAATATACTTGTTGGGAATAAAACAACGAAAAAAAAAATATGGAAACCAAACTTCACACAAGACACAAAAAAATACCCCCTTCAAATCACCTTTTCATTCAAATAACTTCCAAGCTTACAAAAGGCTCCCAAACTGGGAAAATGGCCCACTAAATAAAAATACAAGTACAAACAAAGATACAAAAATCCAATGCTGCAGACTACCCCTGTACAACCATGTACATGCGGCTTGTACAAATTTGTACATGTCCTTCACCTCCTACTCAATGTGTATGTACACACCCTAAGCACTTGTCTTGCATGTATGTATGCACTTGAGATAATTGTCTCGCATGAATGTACGTGCTTGAGATAATCGTCTCCCACGTATGTACACACCTAAGCTAATTGGCTCGCACATATGGCGTTGTCCACAATCTTGTACAATTTGTACCTACGACTGTCCCTCCCACATGCTACCTAGATCTGCATTGAGCTTGTCCTGCTACTCGGATATGTCTGTTGTTGTCCGCTTTCCCTCTTTCCTCCTTTGGACTTGATCTCTAGATGAAATTCCTTCTTCACCTATCCGAAATCCTCTTGAATCATAGTCCTTCGTGACTCAAGCACTTGAGAAAAAGTCCTTTTTGGCTTCCAAGTGGATGACTCAAGCATGTGAGAAAAAGTCCTTTTTTGATCCTATGTTCTCTCTCTTATGTCTCTCCCCTTCACTTAGCCTTGCTTTTATAATATCGATTTACAACCTAACCCTAATCTCCAAAGAGATTAACGATTGAAATTATATCTCACCTCACTTGAGATCAATGGCTAAGATTCATTTAATTCACTAATAGAAATAACTTTAGCATTTCATTAAATTAAACTCAATTAATTAATAAAATCACTTTACTTTAATAATTAATTTAATTAAAGTAAATTACTAAGGTAGAAGGATTTGGACGACCTCCACATGTCTAGACACTTAGGCTTGTGTGGAAGTACATGTCTAAGGCTGCAAACATCAACACTCCCTCTTAGTGAGGAAAGTACTTATGCCGCCTGGAACTGGCTGTCCCTCTGATCTTGGCACAAAGTCCTACACATCATCCCACATCATGGCATCCCACTAAACCCATTGGTCGTTTGCTCCCTAGGCACTAGAAGACTTGGAATTAATGATGCTACTCATTAGCGCCACGAAGTTTGGAAACTTCCTCGGATCACCTCACTTTAGATCAATGGCTATTATTCATTTAATTCACTAATGGAAATAACTTTAGCATTTAATTTAATTAAACTCAACTAATTAATAAAATCACTTTACTTTAATAATTAATTTAATTAAAGTAAATTACTAAGGTAGAAGGATTTGTATAACCTCCACATGTCTAAACACTTAGGCTTGTGTGGAAGTACATGTCTAATGCTATAAACATCAACACTCCCTCTTAGTGAGGAAAGTACTTATGCCACATGTAATTGGTTGTCCCTTTGATATTGGCACAAAGTCATACACATCATCCCACGTCATGACATCCCACTAAAACCACTGGTATTTTGCTTCCTAGACACTGGAAGACTTGGAAATAATGATGCTACTCATTAGTGCCATGAAGTTTGGAAACTTCCTCAGAGGCATGCTCTCCTTGACTGTGCACCTAGGGGCCTCAAGGTTCTCCTAAGCACCCCTTATTGTATGCATGAACCACTTGGGTGTCCTAACATAACTGGAAGGGGATAAATCCTCCTCCCCACCTAAAGTCTAACTTCCTGAACTAAAATTTGTTGAGCCTTGCTCATTCTTCAGAGCCTCCTGCTCCATGTCCTCTACCACTGGTGATAACTCCCGAGAATTCCTAGATGCCAAGTTCTCCTCAAACTTAAAATCTCTACTCATAACTATCTTCCTTTGCACCGGCATGAAGATCCTGTAAGCCCTTAAGGTCTCGTTGTACCCCTCAAATACGCCGTTCTGTCCTAAAGGATATAACTTCATCCTCTTCTTCATAGGCACATGGATGTGTTGGCATTATTGATTGTGTGTTGTCATTGATGGAAACATGAGTCCAACATGTATAGTAATCAGAAGAAAAGGAATATCACCTTGGGGCACAATAAGATCACCTTGTGGCATAAGAAATTTGTGATCATTGTTGATCACGATAGGATCAACAGTGTTCCTATGATTCTAAATCTCAGGAGAGGTAGAATGCAGAGAATCCGTGTACATAAGGAGTAACGAAGCACAAGGAATTAATAGCTCAGGAGGGTTAGCGAATTAAGATCAATGAATAAAATAATGCACAAACAATTATTAAAATCTCAGGAGAAATAACGACGAACAGATCAAAAGGAAGAAAGTTAATCGAAGCTCAGAAGAGATGATGCACAGGAGCCATTCATTCTTATTTTGGGACAATCCAGGATCGTTATATTGAGGTGAAGTCAGAGGTTGGGAAGGATTAAATATCAACTATCAGATCTGAAGCAGTAGCTTCATATGGTTTCCCAGTTGTTAGATCAAGATTTGATCTAGAGTTAAGTATTAGTTTTCGATCTAGAATGAAAAGTTGAACCGTCAGATCATAAGGTGATCAACTCTAGCGCTGACCACTCCAACAAAAAGGAGTCTAGAACAGGTAAAATTACCCGAAGGTTGAAGCCCCAAAGTCATGAACTATGGTCAGCTCCGATGCTGACCACTCCAGCAAAAAAGAGACTATAACAGGTAAGTTTACCCGAAGACGGAAGCCCCAGAGTCACGAACTCTCATCGACCGTCAGATCGAGAAATCTTGTCAACCATTGATTTGGAGTAAAAAATGTTAGAGCACGGTCAACTCTGGCCTTGACCTACTCCGACGATAAACATGTCAGATAAACCAAGAACTCCCGAACCCCGAAGTTCCAGAATAAACGAAGGCCATAGAATCAAGACATTTGAGAATCTACGGTGGTAGATCTATTCGACACTTTGGCAATAATCGAAGGATAATACAAAAATTCCAAAACTCTCAAAGCCATGAAGTACCGAAGTCACGAAGTAGGACATGTGGAAAAATAAGAATATGACACATGGAACAATTAGATGGTGACAAGTGTCAAGGTCTAGTTGGCACTTTAGGTATACGAAAGTCATGAATCAAGGTGGCATGTGGCATCCACTCAGCTAGTGCCACATCAACAATGACGTCAACAAGCTACATCACTCCGGGAGTATGCCCTTCAGGGATATCCAGTTCCTCTTACCAACAACTACCTGAAGCGTTGAAGGGAAAAGTCACGAACTAACGATGGTCGTTGATCTAAGATCCTCCAGGATGTATCGTGATCGTTAGATCAAGCATAGTGAAAATATAGAGTAAGAATGAATCACGAAGTAATGCTAACCGTTGATCTACTTTGGGAGCATTCTCAACTGGTGATCAAAGCACAGTGGAAGGATAGTGTAAGGAGTACTAACAACTGACAACAAGCGGTCATCACAGCCTTGCGACTTATTTGGTAGGTAAAAATTTGGAAGGGTTGAACTACTTCAGAGTTTGAGTTACATGGAGTCTCAGAGTGCTAGAGCCCCGAAATAAGATCTAACCATTCGTTGAGGAGGAAGATCCACAGTCAAGATCCAAAAGCACAAAGTAATGTGCATGAAGATTAACTTGGTGGAGGTAGCACGCTTTTGATCTGGACAGTTGGATGGTGTAGCTACATGGAAAACATCTAGACTATACACACTTCGGTGAAATTTAGTCCAGGAGAGTTGGAAGGTTATAAAAGAGAAAAACTCTCGAAGCTGCAAAGTACCGGAGGAAACGACGATCGTCCATCTCACAATTGAATCCCATCCATTGGATAAGGATAAGAAAATTGTGAGAATTGAGTCCTTTAAATAAAGATCGAACCATTGATCTGAAACCGTGATCAACGATGATGATTAAAAACCGCAAATCAAATTTGCTCGAGATGTAACACTCCGAAAGATATCACTTTGGCGATAACAAGAATTTGGTGAAAAGAAGAAGGAAATTTTCGGAGCGCTGAAGCGTGGAGAAAGATGTGGTTCCAGCGACAGTCATATAGTAAGCTTAAGGTTTGTAGAGTAATTCGATAGAGATTAACACCATAACAATATAGAGAGCCAGTAAAAGATCGAATATGATCTGTTGGCGAACAAAGGATGCATCAAAAGAATGATAATAATATAATGATTCGATCCATATATGTGATCAACTCATGAGGAAAAAGTTTGAATCAAGATTAGTTAGTTAAATGAAGAGGTGCAATGGTTCATGTCAAAAAGACACATTGGTTCAATATTATACCATTTGAAATACTATATAAACCAGAAGTGGTGGTGAATCTAAGTGTGTCTTGGTGGATTAAAATATATATGTATATATAATGGATCGAATGAAAGTTCATTCTATCAGGTTGGTGTTTATATACAAGTTGAGTCTTGTTATGAGGATTGGATTCCTCACATCGCAGTTGTATATGAGATCAACAAGTTGGGTCTTATTATGAGGGTTGGATTCCTCATTTCTCAGTTGGATATGAGAACTACAATCTAGGTCTTGTATCATAGAGTTCGATATCTCATATTCAGTTGAAGTTGAAGATATGAAAGGATTGATTTTATATGTATTCATACAAGTTAAATAAATAAAAGAAAGATATTATATCTACTTCATACAATTTGTGTTTTAGATGTTTATGAATAATTAATTGAACTACATATCTTATTCAGTTAATTCAATTAATCTATGAAAGTGTGAAAAACAACCAAAAGTTCCAAACACTGATTCACCCCCCCTCTTAGTGTCAAGTGTAGATTTCAACAATTGGTATCATAGTGGGTGCCTTCAACACAATTTAAACAATGGAAGGTAGATTATGAAGAAATGGGTGGAAAAATGGATCTCTCCACAAATGAAGCTCCCTAATTTGATGGAATAGACTACTCTTCATGGAGGGAAGGAATGAAATGGTATCTGAAGTCAAGAGGATCTGGTGTTTGGGATTCAGTAGTATCGAAACCTTGGTACTCAACTATCTCAAAGAACAAAACCAAAACTACAAAATAAGCAAGGAGGCACAATTCATTAGCCTTAAAAGAAATCCAGGATGGATTGTTAGACCAAGTCAAAGAAAATATGAGGCACTACAAATATGCTAAAGAATTATGGCTCCAACTAGAACATTGTTATCATAATAAAGCACAAGAAGAAGAGAAATCATATCAAAGTAAGGAACAAGACTCAGATAAAGAGGACTCCTGTCAGAATAAAGAACAAAACTTAGAAGAAGAGAATTCTTATCAAAATAAAGAACAAAACAAAGAAATGGATAATTCCAATCAATTTATAGAACAAAACTCAGAAATGGAGGAATCAAATTAGATTGAAGAAAAAAATACAAATAAAGAGAATTATGATCAGAATAAAGAAAAAAACACAGAAGAGGACAAGTCCATTAAAGAATTGATGCAAACCCCAATCGTCAACAGAGAAGACTACTATATTAAGGAATTGATGAATACCTCAGTATTGACTAAAGAAAAACTATTAGATTCTAAGAATGATGTTATAACTACATTGAAGTTATTAGTATGGAACCAACAAATGGTCTATTTATTAAAGTTACTAGGGATGTTCTTGACCATATTGAATACACAATTATGTGCACTTTTGAAAAATTGGAGAAACTTAAAAATAAAGATATGTTGCTACTACAACAGTTAGATCAATCTAACCATGAAGAGCATGAACAAAATATTCAACTAGAAAACAAAGAAGAAAAAATCAAAAGATTGAAGACCGAAATAGCTAATCTAACAGAAGAAATGGAAGAATTAAAGACACGTAACAATAAAATAAAATAAAGTACTAGAAGAGACAAAAGAAATGGTCATCTATCTAAAAAATCAACTTGAAGAAACTAAGAAAAATGAAGAAGCCCAGAAGATCCAATTAACTGAAAGAGAAGAATCTTGTCACATGTTGGAAATGAAAATTATTGACATAAAAAAGATAAATGAAAGTACTGATGCAACTCTAATGATTCAAATTGAAGAAGCTAAGAAACATGAAGAAGCACACAAGATCCAATTAACTAAAAATGAAGAATCATGCCACATGTTGGAATTGGAAGCCATCAACCTCAAAAGGATTAAGCTAGAAACCAAGGAAGAAATCAAAAGATTGAAGAATGAAGTTGTTGATCTAACAAAATATATAGAAGAGTTAAAGACATATGAAAAAACTAATAACCACACAGAAGTCTTGCATGATACAGAAGAAATAGTAATCAATCTAAAGAGTCAACTAGAAGGAGCTAAGGAAAAAGAAGAAGCCTTGAAGATTCAATTGACTAAAAAGGAAGAAACATGTCACATGTTTGAAATGGAAGTTATCAACCTCAAAAGGAAGAATGAAAAGACAAAAGCAAATATCAAATTCTATAATAGCTCAGCTATACTAGATAGGATCTGGAACAGTCAAAGACCAACTGATGAAAAAACTAGTCTTGGATAAAATAAGAAAGAGGAAGGTGGCAAATGGAGCACCATTCAAAAACATGATAAATGATCATTCTCCTCCAAATAAAAAGGTACAGTCACAAACCTAAAACAAACCATGAACTTTGTCAAGGAAGGAAGCTATAAAAGCAAAAAACAAGAAACATATCAAAATACAAACTTCTCATGTCACAACAGACCCAAGGATGGAAGCACCTTCAATGGTTATTGCTTTTCTTGTAATAACTTTGGTCATAAAGCATTGGAATTCAAGAGTCCTAAAAAGAAAAATTCAGGAAGGTTCAATAACTCAATGAGATGTTGGAGATGCAATTATGTTGGCCACATAACAAAGTTTTGTCATACAATGAGATGTTACAACTGTGATAGGTTTGGTCAAAAATCCCAAAACTGCAGAAAATCAAGAAGTCAAACCATGAGAAATAATTCAGACAAGTCAGGAAGAAAATCTAATGAAGGTTGGAAGAAAAGAAGAAATGACAAGTCTCAAAGAACAAATCTAGAAAAGAAAGATCCTACAAACAAAATATCTCATGAAAAATTATGGAAAAGAAAAATTGAAATAAAAAACAAGAGAGATGATCTGGCACCTGAAAATGAAGAAGTTTCACTTACACAAAATAGTGATTAATCTTCAATAACATATCAACAAGAAGAATTGAGCAGTGGAAATATTGGAAGTTTTCCAATGTTATTTTCATGAACTACTAAATTTCCCCTCAGCAGAAAATATGTATAAAAGGAAGGGAAAACATGATTAATAAAATGGAGTACATCAGCCTGGTTAGAAGAGGATTATAGCCTAAGTATCATGACAAACTAAAGCATGTTTCAAGTATTTGAGGCAACAATACAAACAAATAGATGAAAGGACCAATTCAATCTTATTTCTAAGGGACATAAGTTGAAATTGGTTTCCGCAGAGTTGAAGGATTGCGAATAAAATATTAAATTGGTTGAAGATTGAAAATTAAATTAATTAGTGTCGATTAGTGGTATTCTTGTGAAAAATCAGAATATCAACAAGAATAAAGAAACAAAATATTAGTGAGATTGACACCCTTGTCCTTTAGGATAAAGGAGAATACAATAAAACCCTATGAAACAGTAAAAACTTAGGGGGAGTATTTAATTTGGTCATGAAATGAGGAATTCATTGGATTAGGTTTAAAAGACTTGATCACTACAAAAATTGGTATCAATAAGACTACCTATTTGAACATAAAATCCCAAGATATTTATATAACATCCGATAAATTCACAGGGGGGGAGAAAAACAATAAAATTTTAACTCTTTGTCATTGATACCAAATGGGGAGAAAAACATTAAAACAAATTTGGTATCAATATTTGGTATAAGTAAAAGTTCAATCCTCCAACCTAAAAATGAGATCAGTGATAGGGGGAGCAAAAGTATTTGTTTTACAAATATGTTGCCCTCAATTCCAAAGGGGGAGATTGTTAGAATTATTGATTGTGTGTTGTCATTGATGGCAACATGATTCCAACATGTATAGTAATCAGAAGAAAAGGAAGATCACCTTGGGGCACAAAAAGATATCCTTATGGCAGAAGCAATTCATGATCACTGTTGATCACAATAGGATCAACAATGATCCTATGATTCTAAAGCTCAGGAGAGGTAGAATGAAGAGAATCCATGTACAGAAAGAGTAATGAAGCACAAGGAATTAAGATCTCGGGAGGGTTAGCGACTGAATATCGGTGCATAAAATAATGCACAAACATTTATTAAAATCTCAAGAGAAATAGCGACGAACAGATCAAAAGGAAGAATGTTAATCAAAGATCAAAAGGGATGACGCACATGAGCCGTTCATTCTTGTTTCGAGACAATTCAGGATCGTTAGATCGAGGTGAAGTTAGAGGTTGGGAAGGATTAAAACTCAATTATCATATATAAAGAAGGAGCTTCAGATGGTTTCCTAGCCATTAGATCAAAGTTTGATCTAGATTTAAGTATTAGCTGTCGATCTAAAATGAAAAGTTGAATCATCAGATCAGAAGGTGGTCAACTTTGGTGGTGACAACTTCGACGAAAAGGAGTCTAGAACAGGTAAAATTACCCAAAGGCCGAAGCCCTGAAGTCATAAACTACGGTCAACTTTGGTGTCGACCACTCCGAAGAAAAAAATACTAGAACAAGTAAGTTTACTCGAAGGCCGAAGCCCCGGAGTCACAAACTCCCATCGACCGTCGAATCATGAAATCCCATCAACTGTTGATCTGAAGTAAAAACTGTCAGAGCACAGTCAACTCTGGCCTTGACCTACTCTGACGATAAATAGATCAGATAAACCAAGAACTCCCGAACACCAGAGTTCCAGAATAAAGGAAGTCCATAGGATCAATACATTTGATAATCTACGGTGGTAGATCTATTCGACACTTTGACAATCATCGAAGGATAATACAAAAATTAAAAAACTCTCGAAGCCATGAAGTACCGAATTCATGAAGTTGGACATGTGGAAGAAGAAGAATATGACACGTGGAAAAATCAGATGGTGACAAGTGTCAAGGTCTAGTTGGCACTTTAGGTATACGAAAGTCACGAATCAAGGTTACACATGGAAACCACTCATCCAGTGCCACATCAATAGTGACTTCATCAAGCTACATTACTCCGGGAGTATGCCCCTCTGAGATATCCATTTCCTCCTACTAGAAACTACTCAAAGCACTGAAGGGAGAAGTCGTGAACTAACACTAGTCGTTGATCTAAGATCCTCCATGATGTATCATGATCGTTAGATCAGGCGTAGTGGAAAGATAGAGTAAGCACGAATCACAAAGTAATTCTAACCATTGATCTACTTCGAGATCATTCTCGATCGGTGATCAAAGAACAGTGGAAGGATAGCATAAGGAGTACTAACAACTGATAGCAAGCGGTCATCACAACCTTGTGACTTATTCGGTAGGTAAAAATCCAGAAGGATTGAACTACTTCAAAGTTTGAGATACACGGAGTGTCGGAGCCCCGAAATAAGATCTAACCAGTCGTCGAGGAGGAAGATCCACGGTCAATATCCAAAAGCACAAAGTAATGTGCATGAATATTAACCTGGTGGAGGCAACACACTTTTGATTTGGACCATAGGATGGTGTAGCTACATGGAAAACATCTAGATTATACACACTTTAAGGAAATTTAGTCTGGGAAAGTTGGAAGTTTATAAAAGAGAAAAACTCTCGAAGCTTCAAAGTACCGGAGGAAATGACAACTGTCCATATCATGATTGAATCCCAACCATTGGATAAGGATAAGAAAATGTTGAGAAATGATTCCTTTAAAGAATGATCGAACAATTGATCTGAAACTGTGATCAATGATGAGGATTAAAAACTATGAATCGAAGTTGCTTGAGATGTAACACTCCGGAAGATATCGCTTCGGTGATAACAAGAATTTGATGAAAAGAAGAAGGAAAGTTCTGGAGCGCTGAAGCCTAGAAAACACGGTCCCAACATTGGACATATGGGGGCTAAAGAAAAGAAAAAGGAGAAGAATTATGAAGCATGAAAGACGTTGTTCCAGCGATAGTCATATAATAAGCTTAAGGTTTATAGAGTAATTTGAGAGAGATTAACACCATAACAATACAAAGAGCCAGTAAAAGATCGAATATGATATGTTGGGGAATAGAGAACGCATCATAAGCATGAGAACGATATAATGAATCGATCCATATCTATGATCAAATCATGAGGACAAAATTCGAATCAAGATTAGTTAGTTAAATGAAGAGGTGCAATGGTTCATGTCAAAAAGACACATTGGTTCAATCCTATACTATTTGAAATACTATATAAACTAGAAGTGGTGGTGAATCTAAGTGTGTCTTGGTGGATTAAAATATATATGTATATATAATTGATTGAATGAAAGTTCATTCTATCAGGTTGGTGCTTGTATACAAGCTGAGTCTTGTTATGAGGATTGGATTCCTCACATCTCAGTTGGATCTGAGGTCAACAAGTTGGGTCTTGTTATGAGGGTTGGATTCCTCATTCTCAGTTGGATCTGAGAACTACAAGCTGGGTCTTGTATTAGAGAGTTGGATCTCTCATATTCAGTTGAAGATATTAAAGGATTGATTTTATATGTATCCATACAAGTTAAATAAATAAAAGAGAGATACTATATCTACTTAATACAATTTGTGTTTTAGATTTTTATTAATAATTAATTGAATTGCATATCTTATTCAGTTAATTCGGTTAATCTATGAAAGTTTGAAAAATAGCCAAAATTTCCAGACACTGATTCACCCCCCACTCTCAGTGTCAAGTGTACATTTCAACAGGATGTACACTGGACAACTAAAGATGCTAAAATGTCCTATCTCTAGTGTCACTCTTGTGAATTTACTCGAGAGTCTTGTCCCCAAATATCCTGTGAGGACTCCTGTTCTACATATATACTGTCATGTTACACACCTCTTCCCAAAGAAACATAGGAAAATCTTGATCATGTATCATTCCCTTGGAAGAACAGATGATGGACCGATTTTTTCTCTCTGCAACCCCATTCTACCAAGGGTTGTATGAGACTATCAAATCCTTCTCGATCCTTGACTTCTTGCTAAATTACTTAAAGTCATTGGAGGTGTACCTTCCCCCATTATCTAACCTCAATACCTTGATCTTCCTCTGTGTCTAGTTCTCTACCTGAGCCTTGAACTCCTGAAACCAACTGAGGACCTCATCCTTGGTCTTCATAAAGAAGATCTAGGTTTTCCTGGAAAATTCATCAATGAATGTCACATAACATGATTCTCCCTGCATTGATGCTACTGGCATCGGTCCACATACATATGAGTGAATAAGATCCAAAATCCCCTTGGACCTACTCTCCCTTCTTGGAAAAGAAAACTTGGAATTATTGCCAAGTGCACACCCTCTACACACGTCTTACTGCTCAAAACTGAAATTTGGAAGACTAGTGACAATCTCCCTCAGAATATGCAATTCCTTGAAGTGTGGGTGTCCCAATATCCTGTGCCATAGATAACACAGGTTGTAACTGTCATGTACCAAGGCTTGGACAAGATTTCCCACCAAACTGTATAAATTTCCCTCTCTGACCCCAATGACCATTATTGTGTTACATATAGCTCCCTCTAGATGTATGACTACTTTCCCTCTTTGGAATATAACTACAAAACCCCTATCCTCCATAACTGAGACTTGGAGAAAAAATTTCCTAAGTCCTGGTACATAAAGCACATCTTGGGCATCAAACAAACCTTCTGACTCAAGTCAGAACAATATTGTTCACTCTCCCTTTATTGCATACTTGGCATTATCACCAAGCTCCACATGGATCCCCGAGTATTTCTCCATTAGACTATTCAATAGCTCCCATGTTTGTATGATATGAGGAGATGCACCATTGTCCAAGTACCATGGACTCCTTGTGACTATGCCGATAGAAAGGAAAGAAACTAGTGACAAATCCTGCTTGAACTTTGCATTTACGTTTCCCTTATCTCTAAGTAGATCATTTAGTGAATGAAGTAGTGGAATCCCATTCACTCTAAAGGATTCCAATGTACATATAAGGTAGTACAATATGAGCATATATTCTCTAAAATATTGATAGGTTAAAATTCAATTTTTAATGATAAAGAGAAAAAAGGGGCATACTTGGAGATAATGGAAACATCTCCAAGGATCTCTCATATGGTTGAGAGTAGTACACCCATTATCGTTATCAAAGTAGTGCAGTGGAAGCATGGTATGAATGTTATAACTTCAAGGGTGAATTAATGAAGATACATGTATGCTTGTAATGTACCTAGCCACCCAGGTTGGGCCACGTCACGTGAAACTCTCTCATTTTCAGCTCTAATACCGTATTTGTAACGTACCTAGCCTCTAGCTAAGCAACATTATGTGCAGAATACACATAAAAATGAAATTTCTTCTAACTAAAGTAATTCCTTTACTGTTATTCGATTTCCTATAGCTTGCAACTATAACTTATAACATATTTAGCTACAGTCAGTAACCATAAAATAGATGCATCGAAATCATGTTAATAATCAACATGAAATACAACTAAACCATTCCTTACAGTTGCATATAAGTCATTCTCATTCACGTAGAGTTCATGCACAACAAAAACACATGTAAATAACTTAGTACAAGATGAAACACTTATCTTTAAACAAGAAAAGTGCAACCAGTTGCTTGGGATGGACGTTCCACCCAACCATAGAATCATTGTTCCAAATTTCAACAGCCAGTCACCCCCGAGCCGAGGCTAGTAATCCAAAAAAGAGGGTGGTCTCTCACAATCCACTCCTAGCTCATAAATCTCATAACCCAATTGACATTCTCCTATATCTATCCTGATATTTCCACCAACTCTCTTCCTCTTGACCTGTCCAACCCAAGGAATGCACCATTCATTTAACATGGATCACCCAAGGAACATATCTTCCATTTATTAGGGTAACCCAAGGTATACACCATCTATTTATCAGGGTTGAACCAAGGGATGTACCATCCATTTATCAGGGATATCCCAATGAATGTTCCATTCATTTATCAGGGTCTCTCTGGCACATGTAACCAAGAATCTCTCAGTTAGGAACTCAAGGGAACTTTCTGCTAGGAAAACTATCAACAAACCAATAGAAAAAACTTATTGTTTTAGTGTGACTCACGCAGGATTTCACTCTTCTAGCCTGATAACTGGGCTCTTCAATTCTCCAGCTCCAATATGCTCCAGTTACACTTTATAACTCGCCCTCCATGGCCACACTAGCTCCAATATCTCTTTCTTCCCCTCTCTGACAATTGTCCCAACCCATACAAATTCCTCTCTTGTGGCTTCCCTTTCTTGACTCATACTCTTCCCCAATTTGATTGTACTCAACCCCCATGTGCCCAATAACTCTGGGACATGGCCAATCACACCCACCCTCTTACATGCATTCAATGATTGGATTTGGAAACACTCAATCAAAAGGATGTGACCACTTGCACCCACCCTCTTACATGTATTCAATGATTGGATTTGGGAACAGTCAATCGGAAATCGAAAGGTTCGTATACAATTAAAAGGATTAGGAAAATGAGTTAAATTGATATACATGGGTAATTCTCCCTTTGACCCCTCTTGGCCAAAATCCTAGACACTCCTCCCTCTTGTCGATTAATTCAGCCCCCATATCTTTTCCATGTCCCCTTAGCAGCTTGCATCGCATTTATATTATTAAAACATTGAAATACAATTCACATATTACATCGCTTGGACGTAGCCACATATTGTATCCACATAAG
>JASDQU010103571.1:70399-87584 GCA_032191745.1 Picea mariana | reverse complement strand
AATTTGTGTTTTAGATGTTTATGAATAATTAATTGAATTGCATATCTTATTCAGTTAATTCAATTAATATATGAAAGTGTGAAAAACAACCAAAAGTTCCAAACACTGATTCACCCCCCCTCTTAGTGTCAAGTGTAGATTTCAACAATTGGTATCATAGTGGGTGCCTTCAACAGATTTTAAACAATGGAAGGTAGATTATGAAGAAATGGGTGGAAAAATGGATCTCTCCACAAATGAAGCTCCCTTATTTGATGGAATAGACTACTCTTCATGGAGGGAAGGAATGAAACGGTATCTGAAGTCAAGAGGATCTGGTGTTTGGGATTCAGTAGTATCGAAACCTTGGTACTCAACTATCTCAAAGAACAAAACCAAAACTGAAAAATAAGAAAGGAGACACAATTCATTAGCCTTAAAAGCAATCCAGGATGGATTGTCAGACCAAGTCAAAGAAAATATGAGGCACTACAAATAAGCTAAAGAATTATGGCTCCAACTAGAAAATTGTTATCATAATAAAGCACAAGAAGAAGAGAAACCATATCAAAGTAAGGAACAAGACTCAGATAAAGAGGACTCCTGTCAGAATAAAGAACAAAACTCAGAAGAAGAGAATTCTTATCAAAATAAAGAACAAAACAAAGAAATGGAGAATTCTAATCAGTTTATAGAACAAAACTCAGAAATGGAGGAATCAAATGAGATTGAAGAAAAAAATACAAATAAAGAGAATTCTAATCAGAATAAAGAAAAAATCACAGAAGAGGACAAGTCCATTAAAGAATTGATGCAAACCCCAATCATCATCAGAGAAGACTACTATATCAAGGAATTGATGAATACCTCAGTATTGACTAAAGAAAAACTATTAGATTCTAAGAATGATGTTATAACTACATTGAAGTTATTAGTATGGAACCAACAAATGGTCTATTTATTAAAGTTACTAGGGATGTTCTTGACCATCTTGAATACACAATTATGTGCACTTTTGAATAATTGGAGAAACTTAAAAAGAAAGATGTGTTGCTACTACAACAGTTAGATCAATCTAACCATGAAGAGCATGCACAAAATATTCAACTAGAAAACAAAGAAGAAGAAATCAAAAGATTGAAGACTGAAATAACTAATCTAACAGAAGAAATGGAAGAATTAAAGACATGTGACAATAAAATAAAATAAAGTACTAGAAGAGACAAAATAAATGGTCATCTATCTAAAAAATTAACTTGAAGAAACTAAGAAAAATGAAGAAGCCCAGAAGATCCAATTAACTAAAAGAGAAGAATCTTGTCACATGTTGGAAATGGAAATTATTGACATAAAAAAGATAAATGAAAGTATTGATGCAACTCTAATGATTCAAATTGAAGAAGCTAAGAAACATGAAGAAGCACATAAGATCCAATTAACTAAAAATGAAGAATCATGCCACATGTTGGAATTGGAAGCCATCAACCTCAAAAGGATTAAGCTAGAAAACAAAGAAGAAATCAAAAGATTGAAGAATGAAGTTGTTGATCTAACAAAATATATAGAAGAGTTAAAGACATATGAAAAAACTAATAACTACACAAAAGTCTTGGATGATACAGAAGAAATAGTAATCAATCTAAAGAGTCAACTTGAAGGAGCTAAGGAAAAAGAAGAAGCCTTGAAGATTCAATTGACTAAAAAGGAAGAAACATGTCACATGTTGGAAATGGAAGTTATCAACCTCAAAAAGAAGAATGAAATGACAAAAGAAACTATCAAATTCTATAATATCTCAACTATACTAGATAGGATCTGGAACAGTCAAAGACCAATTGATGAAAAAACCGGTCTTGGATACAATAAGAAAGAGGAAGGTGGAAAATGGAGCACCATTCAAAAACATGATAAATGATCATTCTCCTCCAAATAAAAAGGTATAGTCACAGACCTAAAACAAATCATGAACTTTGACAAGGAAGGAAGCTATAAAAGAAAAAAACAAGAAACATATCAAAATACATACTTCTCATGTCACAACAGACCCAAGTATGGAAGCACCTTCAATGGTTATTGCTTTTCTTGTAATAACTTTGGTCACAAAGCATTGGAATTCAAGAGTCCAAAAAAGAAAAATTCAGGAAGGTTCAATAACTCAATGAGATGTTGGAGATGCAATTATGTTGGCCACACAACAAAGTTTTGTCATACAATGAGATGTTACAATTGTGATAGGTTTGGTCAAAAATCCCAAAATTGCAGAAAATCAAGAAGTCAAACCATGAGAATATTCAGACAAGTCAGGAAGAAAATCTAATGAAGGTGGGAAGAAAATAAGAAATGAAAAGTCTCAAAGAACAAATCTAGAAAAGAAAGATCCCACAAACAAAATATCTCATGAAAAATTATGGAAAAGAAAATTTGAAATAAAAAACAAGAGAGATGATCTAGCACCTGAAAATGAAGAAGTTTCACTTACACAAAGTAGTGATTAATCTTCAATAACATACCAACAAGAAGAATTGAGCAGTGAAAATATTGGAAGTTTTCCAATGTTATTTTCATGAACTACTAAATTTCCCCTCAGCAGAAAATATGTATAAAAGGAAGGGAAAACATGATTAATAAAATGGAGTACATCAACCTGGTTAGAAGAGGATTATAGCCTAAGTATCATGACAAACTAAAGCATGTTTTAAGTATTTGAGGCAACAATACAAACAAACAGATGAAAGGACCAATTCAATATTATTTCTAAGGGACATAAGTTGAAATTGGTTTCCACAGAGTCGAAGGACTGTGAATAAAATATTAAATTGGTTGAAGATTGGAAATGAAATTAATTAGTGCCGATCAGTGGTATTCTTGTGAAAAATCAGAATATCAACAAGAATAAAGAAACAAAATATTAGTGAGATTGACACCCTTGTCCTTTAGGACAAAGGAGAATACAATAAAACCCTATGAAACAGTAAAAACTCAGGGGGAGTATTTAATTTGGTCATGAAATGAGGAAGTCATTGGATTAGGTTTAAAAGACTTGATCACTACAAAAATTGGTATCAATAAGACTACCTATTTGAACATAAAATCCCAAGATATTTATATAACATCCGATAAATTCACAGGGGGGGGAGAAAAACAATAAAATTTTAACTCTTTGTCATTGATTTCGAATGGGGAGAAAAGCATTAAAACAAATTTGGTATCAATATTTGGTATAAGTAAAAGTTCAATCCTCCAACCTAAAAATGAGATCAGTGATAGGGGGAGAAAAAGTATTTGTTTTACAAATATGTTGCCCTCAATTCCAAAGGGAGAGATTGTTGGAATTATTGATTGTGTGCTGTCATTGATGGCAACATGATTCCAACATGTATAGTAATCAGAAGAAAAGGAATATCACCTTGGGGCACAAGAATATCTCTTTATGGCAGAAGCAATTCGTGATCATTGTTGATCACAATAGGATCAACAATGATCCTATGATTCTAAAGCCCAGGAGAGGTAGAAAGCAGAGAATCCATGTACAGAAAGAGTAACGAAGCACAAGGAATTAAGATCTCAGGAGGGTTAGCAACTGAATATCAGTGCATAAAATAATGCACAAGCAGTTATTAAAATATCAAGAGAAATAGCGATGAATATATCAAAAGGAAGAATGTTAATCAAAGATCAAAAGGGATGACACACATGAGTTGTTCATTCTTATTTCGAGACAATCCAGGATCGTTAGATCGAGGTGAAGTCAGAGGTTGGGAAGGATTAAACCTCAATTATCATATCTAAAGCAGGAGCTTCGGATGGTTTCCCAGCCATTAGATCAAAATTTGATCTAGAGTTAAGTATTAGCCATCGATCTAAAATGAAAAGTTGAACCGTCAGATCAGAAGGTGGTCAACTTTGGTGGTGACCACTCTGACAAAAAGGAGTCTAGAACATGTAAAATTACCCGAAGGTCGAAGCCTCGAAGTCACGAACTACGATCAACTTCGGCGCTGACCACTCCGAAGAAAAAAATACTTGAACAAGTAAGTTTACTCGAAGGCTGAAGCCCCGGAGTCACAAACTCCCATCGACTGTTGAATAAGAAAATCCCATCAACCATTGATCTGAAGTAAAAACTGTCAGAGCACGGTCAACTCTGGCCTTGACCTACTCTGATGATAAACAGATCAGATAAACCAAGAACTCCCGAACCCCAGAGTTCCAGAATAAAGGAAGTCCATAGGATCAAGACATTTGAGAATCTACGGTGGTAGATCTATTCAACACTTCGACAATCATCGAAGGATAATACAAAAATTACAAAACTCTCGAAGCCATGAAATACCGAATTCATGAAGTTGGACATGTGGAAGAAGAAGAATATGACACGTGACATAATCAGATGGTGACAAGTGTCAAGGTCTAGTTGGCACTTTAGGTATACGAAAGTCACGAATCAAGGTGACACATGGAAACCACTCATCCAGTGCCACATCAATAGTGACGTCAGCAAGCTACATTACTCCAAGAGTATGCCCTTCCGGGATATCCATTTCCTCCTACTAGCAACTACTCAAAGCACCGAAGGGAGAAGTTGTGAACTAACACTGGTCGTTGATCTAAGATCCTCCAGGATGTATCATGATCGTTAGATCAAGCGTAGTGGAAAGATAGAGTAAGCACGAATCACAAAGTAATTCTAACCATTGATCTACTTCGGGATCATTCTCGATCGATGATCAAAGAACAATGGAAGGATAGCGTAAGGAGTACTAACAAATGATAGCAGGTAGTCATCACAACCTTGTGACTTATTCGGTAGGTAAAAATCCAGAAGGATTGAACTACTTCAAAGTTTGAGATACACGAAGTGTCGGACTCCTGAAATAAGATCTAACCACTCGTCGAGGAGGAAGATCCACGGTCAATATCCAAAAGAACAAAGTAATGTGCATGAATATTAACCTGGTGGAGGCAACACACTTTTGATATGGACCGTAGGATGGTGTAGCTACATGGAAAACATCTAGATTATGCACACTTAAGGGAAATTTAGTCTGGGAAAGTTGGAAGTTTATAAAAGAGGAAAACTCCCGAAGCTTCAAAGTACCGGAGGAAACGACAACCGTCCATATCGTGATTGAATCCCAACCATTGGATAAGGATAATAAAATGTTGATAAATGAGTCCTTTAAAGAATGATCGAACAATTGATCTGACACCGTGATCAATGATGAGGATTAAAAACTGTGAATCGAAGTTTCTCAAGATGTAACACTCCGGAAGATATCGCTTCGGTGATAACAAGAATTTGGTGAAAAGAAGAAGGAAAGTTCTGGAGCGCTGAAGCCCGGAGAACACAGTCCCAACATTGGACATATGGGGGCTAAAATAAAAGAAAAAGGAGAAGAATTATGAAGCACGAAAGACGTCGTTCCAGCGATAGTCATATAATAAGCTTAAGGTTTGTAGAGTAATTTGAGAGAGATTAACACCATAACAATACAAAGAGCCAGTAAAAGATCAAATATGATATGTTGGGGAATAGAGGACGCATCATAAGCATGAGAACAATATAATGAATCGATCCATATCTATGATCAAATCACGAGGACAAAATTCGAATCAAGATTAGTTAGTTAAATGAAGAGGTGCAATGGTTCATGTCAAAAAGACACATTGGTTCAATCCTATATTGTTTGAAATACTATATAAATTAGAAGTGGTGGTGAATCTAAGTGTGTCTTGGTGGATTAAAATATATATGTATATATAATTGATTGAATGAAATTTCATTCTATCAGGTTGGTGCTTGTATACAAGCTGAGTCTTGTTATGAGGATTGGATTCCTCACATCTCAGTTGGATCTGAAATCAACAAGTTGGATCTGAGATCAACAAGTTGGGTCTTTTTATGAGGGTTGGATTCCTCATTTCTTAGTTGGATCTGAGAACTACAAGCTGGGTCTTGTATCAGAGAGTTGGATCTCTTATATTCAGTTGAAGATATTAAAGGATTGATTTTATATGTATCCATACAAGTTAAATAAATAAAAGAAAGATACTATATCTACTTAATACAATTTGTGTTTTAGATGTTTATTAATAATTAATTAAACTACATATCTTATTCAGTTAATTCAATTAATCTATGAAAGTGTGAAAAATAGAAAAAATTTCCAGACACTGATTCACCCCCCCCCCTCTCAGTGTCAAGTGTACATTTCAACAAGATGTACACTGGACAACTAAAGATGCTAAAATGTCTTATCTCTGGTGTCACTCCTGTGAATTTCCTGGAGAGTCTTGTCCCCAAATATCCTGTGAGGACTCCTGTTCTGCATATATACTGTTGTGTTACACACCTCTTCCCAAAGAAACATAGGAAAATCTTGATCACGTATCATGGCCTTGGAAGAACGAATGATGTACCAATTATTTCTCTCTGCAATCCCATTCTACTGAGGGTTGTATGAGACTATCAAATTCTTCTCGATCCTTGACTTCTTGCAGAATTACTTGAAGTCATTGGAGGTGTACTCTCCCCCATTATCTGACCTCAATACCTCGATCTTCCTCCGTGTCTAGTTCTATACCCGAGCCTTGAACTCTTAAAACCAACTGAGGACCTCATCCTTGGTCTTCATAAAGAAGATCTAGGTTTTCCTGGAAAATTCATCAATGAATGTCACATAACATGATTCTCCCTGCATTGATGCTACTGGAATCGATCCACATACATATGAGTGAATAAGATCCAAAATCCCCTTGGACCTACTCTCCCTTCTTGGAAAAGAAAACTTGGAATTATTGCCAAGTGCACACCCTCTACACACGTCTTACTACTCAAAGCTGAAATTTGGAAGACTAGTGACAATATCCCTCAGAATATGAAATTCCTTGTAGTGTGGGTGTCCCAATATCCCGTGCCATAGATAACACATATTGTAACTGTCATGTACCAAGGCCTGGATAGGCTTTCCCACCAAACTGTATAAATTTCCCTCTTTGACCCCAATGACCATTATTGTGTTAGGGATAGCTCCCTCTAGATGTATGACTACTTTCCCTCTTTGGAATATAACTACAAAACCCCTATCCTCCATAACTAAGACTTGGATAAAAAATTTCCTAAGTCATGGTACATAAAGCACATCTTGGGCATCAAACAAACCTTCTGACTCAATTCAGAACAATATTGTTCACTCTCCCTTTACTGCATACTTGGCATTATCAACAAGCTCCACATGGATCCCTGAGTCTTTCTCTGTTAGACTATTCAATAGCTCCCATGTTTATATGATATGAGGAGATGCACCATTGTTCAAGTACCATGGACTCTTTGTGACTATGCCGATAGAAAGGAAAGAAACTAGTGACAAATCCCTCTCTAACTTTTCATTTACGTTTCCCTTATCTCCAAGTAGATCATTTAGTGAATGAAGTAGTGGAATCCCATTCACTCTAAAGGATTCCAATGTACATATAAGGTAGTACAATATGGGCATATATTCTCTAAAATATTGATAGGTTAAAATTCAATTTTTAATGATAAAGAGAAAAAAGGGGCATACTTGGAGATAATGGAAACGTCTCCAAGGACCTCTCATATGGTTGAGAGTAGTACACCCATTATCGTTATCAAAGTAGTGCAGTGGAAGCATGGTATGAATGTTATAACTTCAAGGGTGAATTAATGAAGATACATGTATGCTTGTAATGTACCCAGGCACCCAGGTTGGGCCACGTCACGTGAAACTCTTTCATTTTCAGCTCTAATACCGTATTTGTAACGTACCTAGCCTCTAGCTAAGAAACATTATGTGCAGAATACACATAAAAATGAAATTTCTTCTAACTAAAGTAATTCCTTTACTGTTATTCAATTTCCTGTAGATTACAACTATAACTTATAACAAATTTAGCTACAGTCAGTAACCATAAAATAGATGCATCGAAATCATGTTAATAATCAACATGAAATACAACTAAACCGTTCCTTACAGTTGCATATAAGTCATTCTCATTCACGTAGAGTTCGTGCACAACAAAAACACATGTAAATAACTCAGTACAAGATGAAACACTTATCTTTAAATAATAAAAGTGCAACCAGTTGCTTGGGACAGACATTCCACCCAACCATAGAATCATTGTTCCAAATCTCAACAGCCAGTCACCCCCGAGCTGAGGCTAGTAATCCAAAAAAGAGGGTGGTCTCTCACAGTCCACTCCTAGCTCATAAATCTCATAACCCAATTGATATTCTCCTATATCTATCCTAATATTTCCACCAAATCTCTTCCTCTTGACCTGCCCAACCCAAGGAATGCACCATTCATTTAACATGGATCACCCAAGGAATGTATCATCCATTTATTAGGGTAACCCAAGGTATGCACCATCCGTTTATTAGGGTTGAACCAAGGGATGTACAATCCATTTATCAAGTATATCCCAATGAATGTTCCATTCATTTATCAGGGTCTCTCTGGCACATGTAACCAATAATCTCTCAGTTAGGAACTCAAGGGAACTTGTTGCTAGGAAAAATATCAACAAACCAATAGAAAAAACTTATTGTTTTAGTGTGACTCACACAGGAGTTCACTCTTCTAGCCTGATAACCGGGCTCTTCAATTCTCCATCTCCAATAATAGCTCCAACCATCATTATACTTACATCACAATACTTAGAAATACAAATTTTGCAATTTAACAACTCCAACAATAGCTCCAACCATGATTCTCTTGTTCCTCTCAACTCGTTGACCCAAGGAATGAACCATTCATTTATCAGGGTTGAACCAAGGGATGTACCATCCGTTTATCAGGGCTAACCCAAGGAATGAGCCATTCGTTTATCAGGGTCCCAAACTCAGTTGGCTAGGACTACGAGAAGTGGTTCCAGAACTCTAGATGCTCAAAATGGAGACTTGCATTCTTCCTTCTTCAAAATTGTCAAAAATTTGCGGGTACTCTTCTCGCATGTTTTCTTCATCCTCCCATGTAGCACCTTCAGGACCGTAGTAGGTCCATTGAACTCTTACCGGCCCTATGGATTTGTTATTGAGCACTTTGAATTTCTAGTCCAGGATATGTATTGGTTACACATGGAAATCCCCTTCATGCTCCACCTAGATCACATTCCAATCAATTATGTGGTTAGGATCAAGTACATACTTATTTAATAAGGAAACATGAAATACATTATGCACTCTTATGGATGTAGGGAATGCTTGGATGTATGCAATTGGCCCTATATTTTCTAATTTTTAAAAAGGTCCACAATATCTTGCTGCCAACTTTAGGTAATTTTCTAATCTTATCGAACTTCTCTTTTACTTACTTCTAAGAACACATGTTCTCCCACTTTAAAATCTCTGAAAACTTTGTTCTTATATGCATAACTTTTCTGCCTATCCTGGGAAGCTTTTAAATTCTTTTTTATCTTTTCTATCCGTTCTTCCATTTATTTCAACAAATTTGGCCAAACAACTACTCTGTCTGTTAGATTATCCCAACTCACTAGAGTGTTACATTTTCTGCCATAGAAGGCTTCAAATGGACTCATTTTCAATGAGGCCCGATACCCATTATTGTAGGAAAATTCGACTAAATGAATATAGTCTTCCCACTTTGATGGCTGATCCATCACATATATTCTAAGCATGTCCTCAATTATCCTGTTAGTCCTTTTTGTTTTCCCAGCTAACTCTAGATGATACGTTTTATTGAGATTTAAATTTGTTCCAAAGCCTTTGAACAAACCTTTCCAAAAAATTGAAGTAAACTTTGGATCTCTATCCAAAACTATTGTTTTAGGTACTTGTTGAGCACTCAACACACCCTAAAAATCCTCTGTCAAATTTCTTGCTTTTTGGGTACCACTTGAGTCATTTTCCCATTACTAAGTGACTTGGTTCTTATTCATTTCTTTCGATTGAATCTTTGCACATTTATGTTGCTATTTGTTTCTTGAAGGATAAGTACATGTCGTATTTGATTTGGAATGCTTGTCATCATGTTTTCCATTGATTGAGCTCACTGTAGGTCCACCAAGCCTTTTTGTATGCATAGGAAAGGCCCATAGACAAACATAACAATCTAGAGCAGACCATTTCAGATTCAAATTGCGGGAACATACAGGTTAACTTTCGACGGTGGTGATCCATAAGGATAATCAGATCAATGACTCTCTTCCATTCGGGGGTGCAGAATCATGCAGGTTTTAACATCAAGAAGTAGTCGAAGCCCCGAAGCCTCGAAGTCCCGAAGAGCCGAAGATACGAAGTCCCGAAGACCCGAAATTCCCAAAGTTTCAAACTCTCGAAGTGTGAAAGTATCTGTAGTGCCGAAGTAGCCGAAGAGCCGAAGTCTCGAAGAGCTTAAGTCTCTAAGCGAATCTGAACCATCCATCAGTGGGGACACGCGACAACATATCATTCACTTTGGAGATATTTTCCTCTGGGATATTTTCATGCTTCACATTTGAAACTCCCGAAGCCTGAAGTGTCAGATCATGTGGCAACCATCATTTGAGACATGTGGCGCACTCATTAGTCATGACACGTGGCACACTCATCAGTCATGACACATGGCACTCATTCCAGGTCATTTTGTTGTGACATTCGCCCATTTCCACGTGACACGTGTCACCCTTCTTTCCATGACACATCAACAGTCATGACATCATATGACGTCAGGCCACCACGTTACTTCAGCGATTTTTCTTTGGGATATTTTCATGCTTTACATTCGAAACTACCGAAGCCCTAAATTCTGAAAACCTGAAGTGAGTCTGGACCATCCATCAATGGGGACATGCGACATCAGATCATTCACTTCAGAGATTTTCCTCCAGAATATTTTCATGCTTCACATTTGAAACTCCTGAAACCCATATTTATGAAGAAAAACAGGACCGTTCATTGGTCACGACGTGTGGTGATAGATCATTCACTTCAAATATTTTCCTCCAGGAGATTTTTCATGTTTCACATTAAAAACACTCGAAACCCGTATTTTCGAAGAAAATATGAACCATTCATTGGTCACGACGTGTGACGATAGATCATTCACTTCAGAGATTTTCCTTCGGGATATTTTTCATGTTTCACATTCAAAACACTCGAAGCCCGAAGGTCCGAAGTGAATCTGGACCGTTGATCTCAAATCAACAAGAACCGTTGATCCCTGCAACAGATAAATATCACCTGGATCACATATCGTAATCAGGTCGATAACCACACTTCATTGCGGGGATGTAAACTGCTCGAACATTAATTTTCCGAAGCGGTCCCATAATTGGAACCATGGTATTGTTGAAAGGGTACGTGGCAGCTTCTGGGGGATTGCGGGCCCAAAAGCAGTTTGGACCCAAACCACCCTAGACAACTTTCGCAATCACATCTTGACCATCCATCGACAAGGACACGCGACAACAGATTCCCCACTTCAGATATACGCCACTTCGAAGGATTGCCTGAGAAAAGAGATGAAAACTCTTGAAGCCCGAACTCCTGAAGAGAATTTGGACCGTCCAGAGCCAAAGGCCACATGAAGGCAAATCTCGCACTTCAGAAGTATGACACTTTGAAGGATAGTAATAACTATGCATTGAAACTTCTGAAGCCTGAACTCTCGAAGTGATAGCGGACCATTGATCTCAAATAAACCAACCTCGTTGATCTGTGCAACAGGTAAGGAAGGAATATCACCTGGATCACAAATCACAATCAGATCGACGACCACAATCCATTGTAGGGATGTAAATTGCCCAGACATTACATTTCTAGAGTGATCCTGCAATTGGAACCATGGTATTGTTGGAAGGGTACATGGTAGCTTATGGGGGATTGTGGGCCCAAAATTGGTTTGGACCCAAACCACCCTCGACAACTTCCGCAATCACGTGCTTATATCACCTCCACGTCACCTTGTCACTACCCCTCTCACAACACACCATATGTCCTCCACTCACGCCTGTCACTTCCACTCCCCTCCACTTCATCTACATGCACGACGTCCACCTTCACGCATCCTGCCTTCCTATTGGATGCCCATATCCACATCTTCCTGTTCACAACCAGTTCATCACAATGAAAGCAAGGAGAAGGGTTAGTTACAGTCGAGATGAAGTGTTCTTATCTCACGAAATCTCAAACACAGACGGAGAGTTAAGTCTCAGTCATAGGTCGACGCAGATTGATTCCATAACACTTCAGCAGACTCCCTCCACTTCAAGCAGAAATCTGCTCATGTGGCCAGTTGTCTCCAGTGAAATTCAAACAACTCACATGCATCCCATTACTCAATATAGAGCTCTACTCTGTCACTACGAGGCCTATTTTCTTCTAAGTCAGTTCCTCCAATGCATGCATCAGTTCTGTCTCAGAGACAGTAATGGTTTTTAATTGATTAATTCCAACATTTTCTTAGATTAGATACAAGAGTGGTCTTCTGTGTGTGATAAGAACCACTCTTGTTGATTAATTCCAGTATCATAGTCAAGTTAATAATATGTTTTACGAATAGTTACCTAAAAATAGGTCTCAGTCCCCTAAGGATGAGAACCTTTGCAACTCAATTAAATATGGGGTTTTTTTAATGTCGCAAGGGGTCTATGGTTTTTGACAAGACCCTCATTTTTTGATTGTAAATAACTATTTCGGAGCTACTTTGATTGAGAAGTCCTGTCCAGGACCCGAGACAAAGTTTTTATGTTTTTTCATCAAAGGCATGTGTGATTGGATCTAAAGAAGAATTATTTCTGATTTTATCTCATGAATGGATGTTGTAATGAGTGAGAGCTTCTGAATCTGTTGATAAGTGATCTAATTCAATATTTTCATAGTTCTTGTCTTTAATGATGAAAAAAAATCGTTGTGTTAATATGTGATTGACGATTAGAGTTAAGGAAACCATTTTTCTTGCCATCATTCATTGCATGTATGTTTCCTCCTGACAATTGTATCTCAATCTAATTGGAACACCAACAGGTTAATGTATTAGTACTAGGCTTGTTACAGGTGTAAGAATCATTGTATGCATGTTTTAGTACAAGGGTTATCCCGAGCTCAACCTTCTTCGGTGTCTAATTCCTCTCTCCTTTGTTACCATGCTGGTCCACTCCAACATTTATCTTGTATCAGTCCCACCTATAAGAGAAAATACAAAAAAAATAACTTTCGAACTGAAGAACAAACTTTCATAGGAAGACATCTTATCAATCACTACGTAAATCCCATCGATTAATTGGTCGGATCACAAGATCTGGAGAACCATTCCACCATTAAACGCTGCAGAGTCTAATTGGGCCTCGGTGGCGGGTTTGGTTCCTACTATTGAGTTAAAGGGATTTAGGACCCCTCAACAATACTCCATGTAACCTAGCAAATTCCTTCATATAAATTTCTGCGATATTTGTTGCCTTGTGTGTAGTCTTTACTGGAATACAATGTGTTGCTTTAGTCAATTTATCCACCACCACCATGATGGAATCATGTTGCTTCATTGTTCTAGGAATCTTAGTAATAAAATCAACTGTGACTACTTCCCACTTCCATTCTGGAAAGGGAAATGGTTGTAGAAAACCTGTTGGGTGTCTATGTTATGTCTTCACTCTTTGACATTCTAGACATCTGGCTATGTAATTATCCACTTCTTTCTTCATTCCCAGCCAAAAGTATTGGCTTCTTACTGCTACAATTTTCTTTTGATATCTTGGGTGTCCAACATATGGCACATTGTGAATTTCCTTTATAACTGAATTTTTCATCTCATTGGAATTCGACACATATACCTTTCCCTTGCACATAAGGATTCCATCCTCTTTCAGCTCATAGGAATTTAACTTATGCTGAAATTTACCTTGTAATATTTATCTTATTTTCACATATTGCTGATATGAATTCGCTAATACAATAATTTGATATTTCAAATTTTTCATGTACATGTTGATGGATACCACATGCACTTCATGAACTCTCCTACTGAGTGCATCAACCACTTGATTTTCCTTTCCCTTTATATGCTTAATTTCGAAGTCATATTCACTCAGAAATTCTAGCCAACTAGTTTGTTTGGCATTTAGTGTTGGTTGTCCAAACAAATGTTTCAGGCCACAGTGGTCTGTTCTTAGCTCGAAATTCTTACCCATAAGGTGTTTCCTCCACATTTTTAATGCATGTACAATATATTCCAACTCCAAGTCATGTGTTGCATAATTTCTCTCATGCTCTTTTAATTTTTTGGACTCATAACATACCACATTGTCCCTTTGATTGAGGATTACAGTGATTCCTTCCTTGCATGCATCGATGCACACAACAAAATATTCATTTGGATCTGCAATATTTAGTATTGGTGCACTTGTCAATATTTCCTTTAGTTGTCGAAAAATCTCTTAACACTTGGAAGTCCATTCAAATTTCCCTCCTTTCTTTTGCAAAGAAGTGATTCGACTTGCAATTCTTGAGAACCCTTTTATGAATATTCAGTAATAACGGGTAATACCCATGAATGATCTGACCTATGTCACATTCTTTGGCACTGTCCATCCTCTAATGAACTCTATCTTCTCAGGATCAACTTCTATCCCTGCTGCTGAAATTATATGCCCCAAGTAGTGAATGTTATTTTGGTAAAAGATGCACTTACTTAGCTTAGCATACAATTTATGCTCTCTTAAAACTTGCAACACCATTCTTAAATGTTTCTCATGTTCTTATTCTGATTCAGAATAGACGAGGATATCATCTAAGAACACAATCACAAACTTGTTTAGGTACTCCCTGAACAGACCATTCATCAGGCACATAAAAATTGTTGGAGCATTTGATAGCCCAAATGGCACTACTGTGAATTCATAATTCCCATATCTTGTTTTGAATGTTGTATTTTTTATGTCTTATTCCTTTATCCTTACTTGACGATAGCCATATCTCAAGTCAATCTTCGAAAAGATTCTTGCACCTTTCAACTAGTCAAGCAAATCATCAATTCTTGGAAAAGGATACTTATTCTTTATGGTAACCTTATTAAGTTGCATGAAATCAATACCCAACCTCAAGGTTCCATCCTTTTTTTCACAAAAAGAACCGGGGCTTCCCTAGGTGACACACTTGGGTGTATGTACCCCTTCTTCAATAGTTCTTCAAGTTACATCTACAACTCTTTTAGTTATGGTGTACCCATTCTGTAAGGTGTCTTAGACACTAGGGAATCTCCGGGCACCAAATCAATAGAGAAATCAATCTCTCTTTTTTGTGGTAGTCCCAAAATTTCTCTAAAAACATCTTCAAAATCCCTCATAACTGAATGGTCTTCAATGCTTTCCACTATGTCCTTGGTCGCCTCCTCCATATGGGTTGCAAACATCTGACATCTTTTCTTGAAGATCTTCTTCAACTACATAGATGAAATCTCTCTAATAGCTATATCTCTTGGAATGCCTTGAATCTTGCCTTGCTACCCTTCCTCATCAAGACATGTGATTGTCTTGTTGTAATAGTATTGGAAAACATGATGTTTCTCCAACCAACCCATACCAATTAGACAATCATATGAACCCAATGGTATGACATTTACATCCACCTTTGTATTGAGTCCATTCATGTCTATCGGACAATCTTTAACCAACTCATTTATTTTCCTCTTAGCCCCCATGGATAACTAAACAAACCAAGATTTCTTATGCTTACTTCTTTTTAAGTGAAATATTTCAACGATGTTAACATTTATGTAACTATGGCTAGCTCCCTAATCAATTAAAATTTCTATGGGATCATTATTGATCTTACCTTCCACTTCAATCATGGGACATTGATACTCTGTCTGCTTTTTATCCAAGGCTACATAAATCATTGGCATGCTTCCTCCCATGTCTTCCATTGTTTCATCCTCTTGAATGTTGTGGATAGTCCCCATTCCTTCTCCTTTGTGAGGGAAATATTTATGTATATGATTTCCCCTGCATCCCCAACATTGCACCAACTATTGTCTTGGCATTTTTCCAAATGAATATGTAGTCTTGTGTTCATTTTGTACGACTTGACCATGTTGATTCTCTTGGAAATTATTCCTGAAAATGGTGGCTTAAAACCCTTCTACCTTTGATCCTTCTTATCCTTCATATTGTCATTCCAAGTTTTTTGGAAAAATGGTCTTCCTTTTCTTGGTTCATACAGATGCCTTTCTCTCCTTATGGTTACCTCGAAGGTCTTGGGGTTGTCATATTGAATCTTATCACTGTAGAAAGAGGGTAACCCACTTAGAAACCTTTGTATTTTGACTCTCTCATCCTTGATAAAGTCAACATAATTCAACTATTCAAAGAACCACTTCTCATATTCCTTCATTATCATGGTTCCCAACTTGAGTTCAAAGACCTCTTTCATCTTTATTTCATAGTATGCTCGGACAACTATTTCTCTTGGAAATATCCCTTGAAATTCCTCCATGAGGTTCTTTTCTCATCAATGTTCTTGACTTGCTTAAGTTTATCCCACCACATGGTTTCCTTCCCTTGCAAGGTGTTGGCCCTTGGTCATGTATTAAGGAAGAAAGCGAAGACTAAGGAAGAACAAAGACAAAGTATGAAGTGCGCAGAAGGAACACAAACCGAGGAAGGGTCGAAGTGGTTAAAGAAGCATAAAAGAAGGAACAAAGTAAAGGAAATCAAGTCGTTGAAAGAGAAGATCAAGGAAGACAAAGAAGAAAAGAAGATAGATCGTGGACAAGTCAACAAGCATAAGAAGACACTAATGGGTGATTTGGAGCACCTCACAGAGAAGAAGGAAGAACAGGTCAACGAAGTCCTTAAAATGCGGGTTTTGGTACCTAGGGTTTTGACACTTGGGCTTCGGTATAGGGTTTTATAAGAATCATGGAATGTATAAATAGAGGTCTATAAGAGTTGATAAGGAGGTGTGATGCAGTTGCATCTCTCCATCTCAGAACGTGCCAGTTGAATTTCACACATGGTGCACATTCAAGAAAGGGAGAGGCACCCCCCTCTCATTTTTCCTCGAGAATCCAAGACATGATCCAGGCATTTAATGAGGACAAGGTGGAAGAGTCAAATTGTGATTTCGCATAAGCTGGAGATAAGGTCGCCATTAAGTGGTTGACGAAAGAAGGGATCTGCATCCGATTTGGAGCAGATTTCCATCATTATAATTTTCCCTTTCGATAGGCATTTTGAAGGGTGATTTGAC
>JASDQU010103571.1:57789-69888 GCA_032191745.1 Picea mariana | reverse complement strand
TTCAAATTTGTTAAATATTGGAGGTTCGCCTAGACCGACTTTGAGTAAGTGCAATCAATGAATAAATGGGAGACTGATTCAGAATTTTGTTTACAAAGGGGGCACAGACCCAGACCAATCCATCATTTTGCTTGAAGGTTATCCCACGTTAATATCCTGTTCTGCACAGCCAAAAGGAAAAATAAAATTACCTTTAATGGAAGCTTCCATTTCCAGATTTGAACTCGCCATCCTCGAGAAACTTGAAACGCCTGAGTTGAGACAATGGCCGCATAGACGTTTTTGACAGTAATGACTCCAGAAGAATCGCCTCCCGACCAGATCAACGTGTCTTCTGATTGAGCATTGAGTGTAACCCTGACTAGTTTTAAAGAAGAGATAAAATTAGTCCATTCGGCCTCATGGAAACCGGTCAATCCAAGTTCTGTGCTGGTCTTCCAAGTATCCGCCATAGTGATCGGGTTTCTACCCGATTTCGCTTGAGCCAGCACCAAAACAGAGTTTTGATTTAAATGTGCAATTGTTTCTGGATGAAGGAAGGCGTGCTCACCGATATTCATTCTCTGGTCTCTGCCAAGGATGATGTGGTGACCTGCACCTGGACGCCAACAAATCCAGTGAAGGATGATGGGAACCGTGCGGATTAGACTAGACCAGAAACTAGAGACTGCTTTGGTGTTGAAAGACTGCCTTCTAAGCCAAATGAATAAAGAAGAGTTCTGAAGGTATTTATCCATTATAATCCGATGCCAAAGACTATCCTGATTGAGAACTCTCCACAGAGAATTTGTAATTAAGGCTGTATTAAAATGGGGCAGGTTTCAAAAACCCCACCCTCCACTCTTTTTTGGTCTAGAGAGTGCTTCTCAGCTGTATAGATGGTAATGGTGAGTCTTTGACTGGCCGTTCCAAAGGAAATTGAACATAGTTATCCTAATCTTAGATAAAACACTCTTTGGAAGTGATTGACATCCAATAAACTCCCTGGCTTTCCAGCATTGCTTTGATCAGAATATATCTTCCCCCCAATGATAACCACCTGTGAGACCACTTTCCAATTTTATTTGAAATCTTTGACACAAGCCAATCCTAGTCCGAGGCTCTATGAGGCCTTGTCTTGAGATAGTAGCCCAAATACTTAAAACCACCAGAAAGTGCACAAAAACTAAAGGGGAGGAAGGATTTAAAAGGAAGCATTTCTGCCTCCGAGAGTCTTTCAAAGTGAATAGTAGTCTTTGTTGGGTTGACTGATAGACCGACATCATTACAGAAGATGTTTATAAGACTGAGGATCTCCTTCCACTCGGGTAAACTTGCTTTTGACATAATGACAACATTGTCTACAAATAAGATATGAAGAACTTTAATCAATCTTGAGACTTATATACCCGAGATGGAACTTGCCTCCAGGCGATTTTTTAGAGACAAGCCGAGGCCTTCCATAACTAAAATGATTAGTAAGGGGGAAAGAGGGAAACCTTGCCTGATTCCCCTACCACTCCTAAAAAATTCTGAAGCTTCCCCATTGATTAACACAACAAAGGAGGGGGATGTGACACAGGACATAATCGAGTTTGTCATTTGAAGGCCCACACCAATTTTCAGCAAAATCAATCTCAAATGGTCCCAGTGAATAGTGTCAAAGGCTTTCCTTAAATCCAGTTTAAGAATAAAGGATTTTATTCTTTTCTTTTTTACATTGTGAAGTATTTCATGGGTCGTACTTCAAGCATCTTGAATGCGCTTGTTTTGTAAAAAACCCATTTGCTCGATTGAGATAGATCTTGATAGAAATGGTTTTAATCTATTAGCGATTAACTTTGTGATTACCTTGTAGCATAGGTTGCAGAGCGAGATTGGACGAAACTCATCAAAGGTTGATGGATTATTCGCCTTTGGAATTAATGTTAGGAAAGTTGCATTTATTCCACCTGCATTTATGTCAGGAAAGTTGCGTTTATTCCACCCGCGTTTATGTCAGGAAAGTTGTGTTTCAAATTAATGTCAGGAAAGAAGCAGAAGCAAGAAGTAGAAGAGTCCAATCTCAAAAAGAAGATCTTTGGCCACCAGGAATCTATCTAGTCTATGAGCTACTTGTGGAAGAATGCCAACTTCTTGGACACCTCGGAGCAACAATCTAATGGAGTGAGCACTTTGTAGATGGTTTATATATAAAAATTAAACACTGACCCTATTTGGCATTGTTATCGGGCTAATCGTTAAGCGCGGACACAAATCGATCCCCCTAGATCCACCTAGATCTAGAACAAAACACGACAGGACATGGCGCTTTCTATAGGCTTTAATCATTGAATTTACTACTAAAAAAGGATGCGAGACATACCTTTAAGGGTCGCTTCCTTATGTCTGTGTTGTTCCTGTTTCACTCCAGTTCTCTTGTGATACTGATCCTACAGTGAGACACAAACCAACCAAAGTGAAAGCAGTAAAGTATATTCAATGACAACCTATGCATATGATCAAGGAATTATGCAATAAAATAAAGATAATTCTATGGGAAAGAAGCATGCCACTATATTATATTAAACAATAGGAAGAGAGATTACAACCGTATGCCTTGATGTCGTAAGGTTCCTTCCAACAATTCCTTTCTTCCTACACACTTCTTTCTCCAAGGATTCTGAGACCATGGATTTGATAGCTACTCACAATCTATCTTGACAAAGCAAAGCTCAAAGCCACTCTAACCAAACTAACAATCTCAAGCCAATTTCAACTAACTTTCCAACCCAATCAAGCTTATCCAAGCTAACTTTTTCCATGAGAGCTCCTCTCCTTTTATAAGCTGAAGAAAATAAGGTGAGGAGGTTAGGATGATCCCACTAAATCATGAAAGCGAGTAAGATCCAAACCGTTCGGAGGCCACCTCACCATAGAAGCTTCTCCTTCTAGAAGCATCGAGAAAATGCTTGTTTTTCCCACGTATGAAGGTCGCCGCACCCTAGATATAGTGCATCCTGCGAAAATTGCGCACCCTAGCTATAGAGAAAGGTGTGGAAATCAGGCATTTCCGCACCCTGCATATAGAGCAGCCTGCGTAAATTCTCCTAAATAGGGTTTTTACAGAGGAAAACACAACTTCTTCTCTCAGGAAAAGTTCTTCTCCCTTTTTTCTTTAGGAATCCAGGCCATTGACCCCTCTGAAGGCAACAGATAGGTTTACATCCTTAACAATCATAGGGATGATGAAAGTAATGTGTAACAGTCATGCGTCCAATCCTGCCATCTACGTGTTCAATCCAACGATCCACGCGTTTTTTTATCTGATAACTATCATTGATTACAGGAGGTTAAATTATACGTGTGTTAATTCGATCTCAACATCCCGTAACTGGAAACCGCCCTTTAACACGTGGCAACACCATATTAATTACAAGACTTCAAAACTCATACATTTCCTCATTTAAACCACCTCTGAAGTTCACATCACCATCACATTAAATAAAGTCTTGAATTGGCTTGCGGAAAATATTTTGATTTGGACTTCTTAAATATCATAAGTTAATTTAATTTGAAATTGAATTTATGCTTTAACCTTGATTGTCATATTGAACTTATAACAACTCATATTAAATATTAGTTACCGAATACATTTTGGAAAAGGGATTTTGATAATGTGTAATGGCTATATTCGAGGTGAGGAATATGACATACAGGTTCTAGAATAAGACTTGTGAGTTCATAGGAGAGATAGATGAGGGAATTAGGTAATGAGAAGACATATATAGGTAAAAGAACTAAGACAAAGATTTTTTTTTTTTTCAAGAGGTGAAGAATCCAAACAATAACATGTTTAGAACGAGGGAAAGATTGATGAGGCTTATGGTTATTATGGATGATCATGTGGCAAGATAAGATAATAAAAGTATGAGAGGATGGATGAGTTCATGAAAATTTTGATTTTCAAGTCAATGATTTAAGAAGAGATGACCAGATGTGAAATTAATTTGAGATAGAGGGAAGAAGCTGAGAGCACCAAATCGATACATTACGTAATTGTGTCTATTTCACTAGGCATTAATTTAGACTGTAATCACTTAAAATCCACTCGTCAATGAGAAATTTGAGCAAGCACATTTGAAGTTATAATAGATATTCAAAGTGGACCTCTCCAAGTATTTTTACAAAGTAAGTTGGTTATTCTTACATCTCATCTTCATCCATATGGGATTCAACTATCAGTTTGTATCGTGGGTAATGGATTGCATTAGCTCATTCTCCTTTGTTGTATTGATCAATGGAGCTTGAAAGAGGAATCAGGTAGGGATGTTCACTATCCTCAATCCTCTTTCTTTTAGTCTCAAAAGGGCTCAACATATCTCCGAGGGAAACTTTAGCTAATGGCACATTGAAAGGTATACTAGTAGGTAACTCTTCCCCTATTTCTCAATTAATTTTTGTTGATGACATTCTTATCTTCTGCGATAGTTCCAAAATAATTGTAGACAAACTCAAAGATAGCATGGATCTCTTCTATGTTGCCATCGACATGAAGACTAACGCAACCAAATCGAATACTTCCTACTGGGGTCTCTCAAAGGTAGATAAACTTCATATATCTCAATCATTCTCCTTTCTTGTAAAAAAATTTGACCTAGGTTTCAAATATTTAGGATTTCATTTAAAGGCTAACCTTTATCTCAAGGGTGACTGGTAGTGGCTTATTTCCAAGATTGAAAAACATATTAACATATTGTGTAATAAATTTCTTTCTCATGGTGGAAGGTTGGTCCTAGTTAAATACGTCCTTGAGGCCATCCAAGTTTATTGGATGTCCCTAGCTTGGATCTCATAAGGAGTCCTTGAGGGAACCAAACAATTGTGTTATATATTAATATGGTTTTGGGAAATAGATAAAAAGGGCATGGATTTGGTCTCTTGGAAGAAACTTGCAGTTCCAAAATGCTAAGGAGGGTGGGGGCTTAAAAATAATTTCTAAGTTCTGAAAATCTCTCCCTACTAAGAACATATGGAGGCTATGGTGAGGTCAAGGTCTATGGGTGCAAGTCATAAAGGACAAATAACTTGCCCGTAATTCCATTAAGGATTGGGTTAGGTCTCCTATCAACAGATCAAAAAATGCTTCGATCATCTAGAAAGAAACTACTTCGACATTCCTCTTGATCAGGAAATGGTTGATCTAGAGAGTAAGCAAGGGGGACAAGGTCCAAGTAGGTCTTTATCCTTGGATTGGGATCAAGGAATATTACAAAATGCTAGTCCCTCTCATCCAGGATCTTAGGCTCAAAGGATTCTACAGTCCGCGACATATAACAAATGGCTTGTGGGTAAATAATCGCCATCAATAGTGGCTCTCATGGAGAGAGTTGTAGCTTAGGGAGGAATTTGCAGATGTTTGGAAGGCCTACACTGAGAACCTTAGGAAATTTTGTATCAACATAAATAACGAGGAAGATGAACTTATCTAGCCTTTGGACCCCTCTAAGAGTTACAAACCAAAAGTTGGATACAAGGCTTTAGCATTGGAAGGAATGGAGAACCCACTTCTTTGGTGGTGGAAACCCACCTGGAAGTTTAACTGCCCTTTGAAATAAAAAGTATTTATGTGGCTCCTCCTCAATGATGTAGCTCTCACTTGGGATATTCTGCAAAAAAGAAGTTTTGAAGGTCTAGGTAGATGTTTTCTTAGTGAAGCATACCTTGAAACCAACACTCATCTCATCATCTCCTAGCCCTACTTGAAACAAGTATGGAAATAAATTGAAGGCTTAAAACGAATTCAAAACACATGGGAAGGGGACACCATTAAAGACGCACTCAAGAAATGGTGCCAAAATAAGGACACAAAGAGGTAGAAAGATCTCCCTCTCAATTGTCCTTGGGGAATTTGGTTGGCTAGAAACACCAAATTATTTGAGGGTATGGACACTTTCCCCCTCAAATGTGCCACTCAAAGCCTCAACATTCTAATTTCTTATCCTAAATTCTCCTCCTATACTCCTCAAAATCAAGTTTCAGTAGGCCATAGAAATGAATAAATTCCCCAGGGTTACTTTTATGGGGCCCTCTCAAAGCACTCAATCCAGAGGTGGGGCTTGGGGAATTATCCTCCTCTCCCCAAATCACACCATTTCATTCAAGGCTAGAATAAGAGTGGCCACAAACAATTTCATTGAACTTTTGGCTCTTAAATTGGTCCTCATTATAGCACTTGAAAAAGGTCTTACACAAATACGAATAATGGGAGACTCACTTTTAGTCATTTAATAATTGAAAGGCGACTCCACCTTCAGTAATTTTATGCTTCATCCATTATTTTGGGACATAATTAATTTGAAAACAACTTTCACTCACCCCTCCTTCACACATGTCTATAGGGACAAAACTATAGAAGCAGATAAGCTTTCCAAAGAAGGATTTTAGCTGCATGAAGAAACCTAAGAGATCCTTGAATCCCATCAAGGACAATCTACTTCTTATCTTCATGAACCATGGTTTTAATTTTTTTATATTTTCTAAGATTATGGACAAATTATCTAAACACTTGTAAATTTAGTGATTTTTATGGGATTTGTATGTATATTTTTAAAGAATACAACAATTGATTTTTTTGTTTGTGAAAGGGAGAATTATTGGATTGCGCAAGCCTCTCAATACTTAAATAAAAGATTCAAGGGAGCCCTAACTGAATAGTTCATAAGAAAAAAATACTTTTTAAATTTTGTAAATGGGGTAGTAAGCTAATTGAGCTTGATTGTGGGTAAAACTACACAGTTAAGTGTGCTTGAGCCAAAGGAGTCTTGGGATGGGTGACCTCCTGGGAAATCCTAGTTACTGGGTGCAAACCTAGGAGGTGATGATACATGCTATACGATTAATGCAATGAGTGCTAAGTGGACTATTCACTACCATGAGAAATACGCCAGTTACTACTAATACTTGTGAGATATGAGTGATGGATTAATAACTTACTCTACAAACACAATCCTAACAATGATATTTCAAATTGAAACATAATGGAGTTTTCATTAGTAGGATCAAACTTCTTCCATTTTTTTTTCTAACCAACATGGTGCACTCCTCATCTTCCAATGATTTTGGATTGAATTTGAAATTCCTAGAGACTTATTATCATCTCTTTCAATTTGCAGTAAGACAAGAGGATGATTAGATGAGCCATCCACTTTGACCTGTGTTCTTATCCCATCAACTTCCATCAAATCCCTTTCCACCACCAAAATCATAACCAGTTTCCTAGAGACACCATCAACCCCTACTCTATAATTCCCTCATGTACGTAGTAGTTTAAGTGATGCTACATCACATAGGCCTGCCTCTTCAAACTCGTGAATGAAATATTTTTCCACTAGGTTTTCTCTAGCATTGGTCCCCCAAACCTTTGCTAATTTAGTATTAATATTGAGATTCACCCTAATAATAATATTTTCTTCTTCGACAATCCCCAAATTGAAAAAGAGCAAAATACCCTTTTGTCCTCATAAGGGCCATAGATGTTAATGATAAAGAACGTCTTCCCTAATTATAGTCATTAGTTACCTATATGATATTTGAGAGTGAGTATAGATAGCAAATATACATACACATACAATCATATCATGCAAGGACATAATTTTTTTTAATACTCTTCCATATCTCTTCACCATTCAATCACCAATAATCAATGACTAAAGGAAAACATGGGAGTAATTTGGTTGCAAGCCCTGAAGGTGATGATTAATTCTATGTGGTTCATTTCTCTTGTTTGAATTGCACTTATTCACCCTCCTGAGCTGTTAAAATCTTTGTTCCTAGCACCAAGATACTTTACTACCTTACGTATTTCCTTTCTTGCAACCAAATGACAGTACATAGAATAAAATATACTTGTTGGGAATAAAACAATGAAAACAAAAATATGGAAACCAAACTTCACACAAGACACAAAAAAATCCCCCCTTCAAATCACCTTTTCATTCAAATAACTTTCAAGCTTACAAGGGGCTTCCAAACTGGGAAAATGGCCCACTAAATAAAAATACGAGTACAAACAAAGATACAAAAATCCAATGCTGCAGACTACCCCTGTACAACCATGTACATGCGGCTTGTACAAATTTGTACATGTCCTTCACCTCCTACTCAATGTGTATGTACACACCCTAAGCACTTGTCTTGCATGTATGTATGCACCTGAGATAATTGTATCGCATGAATGTACATGCTTGAGATAATCGTCTCCCACGTATGTACACACCTGAGCTAATTGGCTTGCACATACGACGTTGTCCACAATATTGTACAATTTGTACCTACGACTGTCCCTCCTACATGCTACCTAGATCTGCATTGAACTTGTCCTGCTACCCGGATATGTCTGTTGTTGTTCGCTTTCCCTCTTTCCTCCTTTGGACTTGATCTCTAGATGAAATTCCTTCTTCACCTATCTGAAATCCTCTTGAATCATAGTCCTTCGTGACTCAAGCACTTGAGAAAAAGTCCTTCTTTGCTCCCAAGTGGATGACTCAAGCACGTGAGAAAAAGTCCTTTTTTTTTATCCTATGTTCTCTCTCTTATGTCTCTCCCCTTCACTTAGCCTTGCTTTTATAATATCGATTTACAACCTAACCCTAATCTCCAAAGAGATTAACGATTGAAATTATATCTCACCTCACTTGAGATCAATGGCTAAGATTCATTTAATTCACTAATGGAAATAACTTTAGCATTTCATTAAATTAAACTCAACTAATTAATAAAATCACTTTACTTTAATAATTAATTTAATTAAAGTAAATTACTAAGGTAGAAGGATTTGGACGACCTCCACATGTCTAGACACTTAGGCTTGTGTGGAAGTACATGTCTAAGGCTACAAACATCAACACTCCCTCTTAGTGAGGAAAGTACTTATGCCACCTGGAACTGGTTGTCCCTCTGATCTTGGCACAAAGTCCTACACATCATCCCACATCATGGCATCCCACTAAACCCATTGGTCGTTTGCTCCCTAGACACTAGAAGACTTGGAAATAATGATGCTACTCATTAGCACCACGAAGTTTGGAAACTTCCTCGGATCACCTCACTTGAGATCAATGGCTATTATTCGTTTAATTCACTAATGGAAATAACTTTAACATTTCATTTAATTAAACTCAACTAATTAATAAAATCACTTTACTTTAATAATTAATTTAATTAAAGTAAATTACTAAGGTAGAAGGATTTGTATAACCTCCACATGTCTAAACACTTAGGCTTGTGTGGATGTACATGTCTAATGCTATAAACATCAACACTCCCTCTTAGTGAGGAAAGCACTTATGCCACATGTAATTGGTTGTCCCTCTAATATTGGCACAAAGTCATACACATCATCCCACGTCATGACATCCCACTAAAACCACTGGTATTTTGCTTCCTAGACACTGGAAGACTTGGAAATAATGATGCTACTCATTAGCGCCATGAAGTTTGGAAACTTCCTCGGAGGCATGCTCTCCTTGAGTGTGCACCTAGGGGCCTCAAGGTTCTCCTGAGCACTCCTTATTGTATGCATGAATCACTTGGGTGTCCTAACAGAACTGGAAGGGGATAAATCCTCCTCCCCACCTAAAGTCTAACTTCCTGAACTAAAATTTGTTGAGCCTTGCTCATTCTTCAGAGCCTCCGTCTCCACGTCCTCTACCACTGGTGATAACTCCCAAGAATTCCTAGATGCCAATTTCTCCTCAAACTTAAAATCTCTACTCATAACTATCTTCCTTTGCACCAACATGAAGATCCTATAAGCCCTTGAGGTCTCGTTGTACCCCTCAAATATGCCCTTCTATCCTAAAGGATACAACTTCGTCCTCTTCTTCATAGGCACATGGATGTGTTGGCATTATTGATTATGTGTTGTCATTGATGGAAACATGAGTCCAACATGTATAGTAATCAGAAGAAAAGGAATATCACCTTGGGGCACAAGAAGATCACCTTGTGGCATAAGAAATTTGTGATCATTGTTGATCATGATAGGATCAACAATGATCCTATGATTCTAAATCTCAGGAGAGGTAGAATGCAGAGAATCCATGTACATAAGGAGTAACGAAGCACAAGTAATTAATAGCTCAGGAGGGTTAGCAACTGAAGATCGATGCATAAAATAATGAAAAAACAATTATTAAAAGCTCAGGAGAAATAACGACGAATAGATCAAAAGGAAGAATGTTAATGAAAGCTCATAAGAGATGATGCACAGGAGCTGTTCATTCTTATTTTGGGACAATCCAGGATCATTAGATCGATGTGAAGTCAGAGGTTGGGAAGGATTAAATATCAACTATCAGATCTGAAGCAGGAGCTTCAGATGGTTTCCCAGTTGTTATATCAAGATTTGATCTAGAGTTAAGTATTAGTTTTCGATCTGGAATGAAAAGTTGAACCGTCAGATCATAAGGTGATCAACTCTAGCGCTGACCACTCCAATGAAAAGGAGTCTAGAACAGGTAAAATTACCCAAAGGTCGAAGCCCCGAAGTCATGAACTATGGTCAGCTCCGACGCTGACCACTCTAGCAAAAAAGAGACTATAACATGTAAGTTTACCCAAAGGCAGAAGCCCCAGAGTCACAAACTCTCGTCAACCATCAGATCGGGAAATCTTGTCAACCATTGATCTGGAGTAAAAAATGTCAGAGCATGGTCAACTTTGGCCTTGACCTACTCCAGTGATAAACAAATCAGATAAACCAAGAACTCCCGAACCCCGAAGTTCCAGAATAAACGAAGGCCATAGGATCAAGACATTTGAGAATCTACGGTGGTAGATCTATTCGACACTTTTTCAATAATCGAAGGATAATACAAAAATTCCAAAACTCTCAAAGCCATGAAGTACCAAAGTCACGAAGTAGGACATGTGGAAAAATAAGAATATGACACATGGAACAATTAGATGGTGACAAGTGTCAAGTTCTAGTTGTCACTTTAGGTATACGAAAGTCATGAATCAAGGTGACATGTGGCATCCACTCAGCTAGTGCCACATCAACAGTGATGTCAACAAGCTACATCACTCCAAGAGTATGCCTTTTAGGGATATCTGGTTCCTCTTACTGTTGTTGGGTATTTTACCCTACGGACCAATAAGCTAGGGCTCTAAGCTTATACACAGATCATGACCCTCAAGACTTAACCTTTAACCTTCTACCCAAAATCTCAACCCCTTTTCTCAGACAAGCACTGGAAGAATGAACTAACCTTTTTTACCGAAGGTCGAAGTAGATCCTCCATTGAGTTGTTGTCTCCTTGCTGCTGCTGCTCCTTCCACAAAGATTTTCCTGCAAACAAGACAAAAACATACATGCATGCTACTGATCTACTAGGGGGTTAGAGGTAAAACATAAATCAGATAATCTAGATGAGATTCATGTATTTCGGGACGGGAAAAGTATCTTTTTCATTAACATCAATACAAATCAACTTACAATGATTTCTGAGATTGGCCACCGTTCCTCGATCCTGGTCCTGGGCTCTTCCTCTTCTTTCTGTCCTCCAACTGCTGCTGCATGTATTTCTCCTAAAGCTTGAGGCAAGGCAGAAAGTTTGGACAGAACTGGCTTGGCAATTTGGCAGAGTTTCTTTGCTATGATTTTCCTCCTTTGAATAGTACCCCTACCCCTCCTTTTATAGGCTAGAAAGAGCTAGGGTTTTTGGCAAACTCTCGGCCATGCATGGCTCGGAGTTCCAGTTAACTGACAAAAAGCCTTGTGTCCCGGCGGAAACTTTCCTGATTTTTTGTTTTGTTAGGTACCCGCGGGCTGTAGTGGGTTAGCCCGCGGATACCCGCGTGCAGTAGAAGGACAGCAAGCGGTTGCCCGCGCCCAGTGAGAAGTTAGGGCGCGGGTTGCTTGTTTTAAGTGGTTTTTTGAGGATTTGTTCAGCATGGCTTTGGCTAGGAAAAAGCATGAGTTGGCCTGATGCCAGGTAAACCTGTGTGGTGCATTTTAGGGTTATAACAGATGCCCCCTAATGTGTGAGGTCAGAAGAGCATCTGATGGCCGAAATACATTACCAATTCTTTACCAATCTGTACTGATACGCTGAATAAGTGAGCCCAGGAATCAGG
>JASDQU010103571.1:20246-57769 GCA_032191745.1 Picea mariana | reverse complement strand
TCTTTCTGTCCTCCAACTGCTGCTGCATGTATTTCTCCTAAAGCTTGAGGCAAGGCAGAAAGTTTGGACAGAACTGGCTTGGCAATTTGGCAGAGTTTCTTTGCTATGATTTTCCTCCTTTGAATAGTACCCCTACCCCTCCTTTTATAGGCTAGAAAGAGCTAGGGTTTTTGGCGAACTCTCGGCCATGCATGGCTCGGAGTTCCAGTTAACTGACAAAAAGCCTTGTGTCCCGGCGGAAACTTTCCTGATTTTTTGCTTTGTTAGGTACCCGCGGGCTGTAGTGGGTTAGCCCGCGGATACCCGCGTGCAGTAGAAGGACAGCAAGCGGTTGCCTGCACCCAGTGAGAAGTTAGGGCGCGGGTTGCTTGCTTTAAGTGGTTTTTTGAGGATTTGTTCAACATGGCTTTGGCTAGGAAAAAGCATGAGTTGGCCTGATGCCAGGTAAACCTGTGTGGTGCATTTTAGGGTTATAACACTTACCAACAACTACCTGAAGCGTTGAGGGGCGAATTCGCGAACTAACGATGGTCGTTGATCTAAGATCCTCCAGTATGTATCGTGATCATTAGATCAAGCGTAGTGGAAATATAGAGTAAGAATGAATCAAGAAGTAATGCTAACCGTTGATCTACTTTGGGATCATTCTCAACTGGTGATCAAAGTGCAGTGGAAGGATAGTGTAAGGAGTACTAACAACTGACAACAAGCGGTCATCACAGCCTTGCAAATTATTCGGTAGGTAAAAATCTGGAAGGGTTGAACTACTTCAAAGTTCGAGTTACATGGAGTCTCAAAGTGCTAGAGCCCCGAAATAAGATCTGAACATTCGTCAAGGAGGAAGATCCACAGTCAATATCCAAAAGCACAAAGTAATGTGCATGAAGATTAACCTGGTGGAGGTAGCGCGCTTTTGATTTGGACAGTTGGATGGTGTAGCTACATGGAAAAGATCTAGACTATACACACTTTAGTGAAATTTAGTCTAGGAGAGTTGGAAGGTTATAAAAGAGAAAAACTCTCGAAGATGCAAAGTACCGGAGGAAACGACGGTCATCCATCTCACGATTGAATCCCATCCATTGGATAAGGATAAGAAAATTGTGAGAATTGAGTCCTTTAAAGAATGATCAAACCATTGATCTGAAACTGTGGTCAATGATGATGATTAAAAACCGCGAATCGAATTTTCTCGAGATGTAACACTCCGAAATATATCACTTTGGCAATAACAAGAATTTGGTGAAAAGAAGAAGGAAATGTTCATAGCACTGAAGCGTGGAGAAAGATGTGGTTCCAGTGACAGTCATATAGTAAGCTTAAGGTTTGTAGAGTAATTCGACATAGATTAACACCATAACAATACAGAGAGTCGGTAAAAGCTCGAATATGATATGTTGGCGAACAAAGGATGCATCAAAAGAATGATAATATTATAATGAGTTGATCCATGTATGTGATCAACTCATGAGGAAAAAGTTTGAATCAAGATTAGTTAGTTAAATGAAGAGGTGCAATGGTTCATGTCAAAAAAACACATTGGTTCAATACTATACCGTTTGAAATACTATATAAACCAGAAGTGGTGGTGACTCTAAGTGTGTCTTGGTGGATTAAAATATATATGTATATATAATGGATTGAATGAAAGTTCATTCTATCAGGTTGGTGTTTATATACAAGTTGAGTCTTGTTATGAGGATTGGATTCCTCACATCGCAGTTGTATCTGAGATCAACAAGTTGGGTCTTATTATGAGGGTTGGATTCCTCATTTCTCAGTTGAATATGAGAACTACAATCTAGGTCTTTTATCATAGAGTTGGATATCTCGTATTCAGTTGAAGTTGAAGATATGAAAGGATTGATTTTATATGTATTCATACAAGTTAAATAAATAAAAGAAATATATTATATCTACTTCATACAGTTTGTGTTTTAGATGTTTATGAATAATTAATTGAACTACATATCTTATTCAGTTAATTCAATTAATCTATGAAAGTGTGAAAAACAACCAAAAGTTCCAAGCACTGATTCACCCCCCCTCTTAGTGTCAAGTGTAGATTTCAACAATTGGTATCATAGTGGGTGCCTTCAACACAATTTAAACAATGGAAGGTAGATTATGAAGAAATGGGTGGAAAAATGGATCTCTCCACAAACGAAGCTCCCTTATTTGATGGAATAGACTACTCTTCATGGGGGGAAGGAATGAAATGGTATCTGAAGTCAAGAGGATCTGGTGTTTGGGATTCAGTAGTATCGAAACCTTGGTACTCAACTATCTCAAATAACAAAACCAAAACTACAAAATAAGCAAGGAGACACAATTCATTAGCCTTAAAAGCAATCCAGGATGGATTGTCAGACCAAGTCAAAGAAAATATGAGGCACTACAAATATTCTAAAGAATTATGGGTCCAACTAGAAAATTGTTATCATAATAAAGCACAAGAAGAAGAGAAATCATAGCAAAGTAAGGAACAAGACGCAGATAAAGAGGACTCCTGTCAGAATAAAGAACAAAACTTAGAAGAAGAGAATTCTTATCAAAATAAAGAACAAAACAAAGAAATGGAGAATTCCAATCAGTTTATAGAACAAAACTCAGAAATGGAGGAATCAAATTAGATTGAAGAAAAAAATACTAATAAAGAGAATTCTGATCAGAATAAAGAAAAAATCACAGAAGAGAACAAGTCCATTAAAGAATTGATGCAAACCCCAATCATCAACAGAGAAGACTATTATATCAAGTAATTGATGAATACCTTAGTATTGACTAAAGAAAAACTATTAGATTCTAAGAATGACGTTATAACTACATTAAAGTTATTAGTATGGAACCAACAAATGGTCTATTTATTAAAGTTACTAGGGATGTTCTTGACCATCTTGAATACACAATTATGTGCACTTTTGAAAAATTGGAGAAACTTAAAAAGAAAGATATGTTGCTACTACAATAGTTAGATCAATCTAACCATGAAGAGCATGAACAAAATATTCAACTAGAAAACAAAGAAGAAGAAATCAAAAGATTGAAGACCGAAATAGCTAATCTAACAGAAGAAATGGAAGAATTAAAGACACGTGACAATAAAATAAAATAAAGTACTAGAAGAGACAAAACAAATGGTCATCTATCTAAAAAATCAACTTGAAGAAACTAAGAAAAATGAAGAAGCCCAGAAGATCCAATTAACTAAAAGAGAAAAATCTTGTCACATGTTGGAAATGGAAATTATTGACATAAAAAAGATAAATGAAAGTACTGATGCAACTCTAATGATTCAAATTGAAGAAGCTAAGAAACATGAAGAAGCACATAAGATCCAATTAACTAAAAATGAAGAATCATGCCACATGTTGGAATTGGAAGCCATCAACCTCAAAAGGATTAAGCTAGAAAACAAGGAAGAAATCAAAAGATTGAAGAATGAAGTTGTTGATCTAACAAAATATATAGAAGAGTTAAATACATATGACAAAACTAATAACTACACAGAAGTCTTGGATGATACAGAAGAAATAGTAATCAATCTAAAGAGTAAACTTGAAGGAGCTAAGGAAAAAGAAGAAGCCTTGAATATTCAATTGACTAAAAAGGAAGAAACATGTCACATGTTGGAAATGGAAGTTATCAACCTCAAAAAGAAGAATGAAAAGACAAAAGCAACTATCAAATTCTATAATAGCTCAACTATACTAGATAGGATCTGGAACAGTCAAAGACCAATTGATGAAAAAACTGGTTTTGGATACAATAAGAAAGAGGAAGGTGGCAAATGGAGCACCATTCAAAAACATGATAAATGATCATTCTCCTCCAAATAAAAAGGTACAGTCACAAACCTAAAACAAACCATGAACTTTGTCAAGGAAGGAAGCTATAAAAGCAAAAAACAAGAAACATATCAAAATACATACTTCTCATGTCACAACAGACCCCAAGTATGGAAGCACCTTCAATGGTTATTGTTTTTCTTGTAATAACTTTGGTCACAAAGCATTGGAATTCAAGAGTCCTAAAAAGAAAAATTCAGGAAGGTTCAATAACTCAATGAGATGTTGGAGATGCAATTATGTTGGCCACACAACAAAGTTTTGTCATACAATGAGATGTTACAATGTGATAGGTTTGGTCAAAAATCCCAAAACTGCAAAAAATCAAGAAGTCAAACCATGAGAAATAATTCAGACAAGTCAAGAAGAAAATCTATTGAAGGTTGGAAGAAAAGAAGAAATGACAAGTCTCAAAGAACAAATCTAGAAAAGAAAGATCCTACAAACAAAATATCTCATGAAAAATTATGGAAAAGAAAATTTGAAATAAAAAACAATAGAGATGATCTGGCACCTGAAAATGAAGAAGTTTCACTTACACAAAATAGTGATTAATCTTCAATAACATATCAACAAGAAAAATTGAGCAGTGAAAATATTGGAAGTTTTCCAGTGTTATTTTCATGAACTACTAAATTTCCCCTCAGCAAAAAATATGTATAAAAGGAAGGGAAAACATGATTAATAAAATGGAGTACATCAGCCTGGTTAGAAGAGGATTATAGCCTAAGTATCATGACAAACTAAAGCATGTTTTAAGTATTTGAGGCAACAATACAAGCAAATAGATGAAAGGACCAATCCAATCTTATTTCTAAGGGACATGAGTTGAAATTGGTTTCCGCAGAGTCAAAGGACTGTGAATAAAATATTAAATTGGTTGAAGATTGGAAATTAAATTAATTAGTGTCGATCAATGGTATTCTTGTGAAAAATCAGAATATCAACAAGAATAAAGAAACAAAATATTAGTGAGATTGACACCCTTGTCCTTTAGGACAAAGGAGAATACAATAAAACCCTGTGAAACAGTAAAAACTCAAGGGGAGTATTTAATTTGGTCATGAAATGAGGAAGTCATTGGATTAGATTTAAAAGACTTGATCACTACAAAAATTGGTATCAATAAGACTACCTATTTGAACATAAAATCCCAAGATATTTATATAACATCCGATAAATTCACAGGGGGAGAAAAACAATAAAATTTTAACTCTTTGTCATTGATATCAAATGGGGAGAAAAACATTAAAACAAATTTGGTATCAATATTTGGTATAAGTAAAAGTTCAATCCTCTAACCTGAAAATGAGATCAGTGATAGGGGGAGCAAAAGTATTTGTTTTATAGATATGTTGCCCTCAATTCCAAAGGGGGAGATTGTTGGAATTATTGATTGTGTGTTGTCATTGATGGCAACATGATTCCAACATGTATAGTAATCAAAAGAAAAGGAAGATCACCTTGGGGCATAAGAAGATCTCCTTATTGCAGAAGCAATTCGTGATCACTGTTAATCATAATAGGATCAACAATGATCCGATGATTCTAAATCTCGGGAGAGGTAGAATGCAGAGAATTCATGTATAGAAAGAGTAACGAAGAACAAGGAATTAAGATCTCAGGAGGGTTAGCGACTGAAGATCAGTGCATAAAATAATTCACAAACAGTTATTAAAATCTCAGGAGAAATATCGACGAACAGATCAAAAGGAAGAACGTTAATCAAAGATCAAAAGGGATGACACACATGAGTCGTTCATTCTTATTTCGAGACAATCTAGGATCATTATATCAAGGTGAAGTCAGAGGTTGGGGAGGATTAAAACTCAATTATCGTATTTAAAGCAGGAGCTTTGGATGGTTTCCCAACCATTAGATCAAAATTTGATCTAGAGTTAAGTATTAGCCATCGATCTAAAATGAAAATTTGAACCGTCAGATCAGAAGGTGGTCAACTTTGGTGTTGATCACTCCAACAAAAAGGAGTCTAGAACAGGTAAAATTACCCGAAGGCCGAAGCCCCGAAGTCACGAACTACGTTCAACTTCGGCGCCGACCACTCCAAAGAAAAAAAGACTAGAACAAGTAAGTTTAGTCGAAGGCTGAAGCCCCAAAGTCACAAACTCCCATCGACTGTCGAATCAAGAAATCCCATCAACCGTTGATCTGAAGTAAAAACTGTCAAAGCGCAGTCAACTCTGGCCTTGACCTACTCCGACGATAAACAGATAAGATAAACCAAGAACTCCCGAACCCGGGAGTTCCAGAATAAAGGAAGTCCATAGGATCAAGACATTTGAGAATCTACGGTGGTAGATCTATTCGACACTTCGACAATCATCGAAGGATAATACAAAAATTCCAAAACTCTCGAAGCCACGAAGTACCTAATTCATGAAGTTGGACATGTGGAAGAAGAAGAATATGACACGTGGAAAAATCAGATGGTGACAAGTGTCAAGGTCTAGTTAGCACTTTAGGTATACGAAAGTCACAAATCAAGGTGACACATGGAAACCACTCATCCAATGCCACATCAATAGTGACGTCAGCAAGCTACATTACTCCGAGAGTATGCCGTTCTGGGATATCCATTTCCTCCTACTAGCAACTACTCAAAGCACTGAAGGGAGAAGTCGTGAACTAACACTGGTCGTTGATCTAAGATCCTCCAGGATGTATCATGATCGTTAGATCAAGCGTAGTGGAAAGATAGAGTAAGCACGAATCATAAAGTAATTCTAACCATTGATCTACTTCGAGATCATTCTCGATCGGTGATCAAAGAACAATGGAAGGATAGCATAAGGAGTACTAACAATTGATAGCAAGCAGTCATCACAACCTTGTGACTTATTCGGTAGGTAAAAATCCAGAAGGATTGAACTACTTCAAAGTTCGAGATACACGGAGTGTCAGAGCCCTGAAATAAGATCTAACCACTCGTCGAGGAGGAAGATCCATGGTCAATATCAAAAAGCACAAAGTAATGTGCATAAATATTAACCTGGTGGAGGCAACACACTTTTGATCTGGACCATACGGTGGTGTAGCTACATGGAAAACATCTAGATTATACACACTTTAGGGAAATTTAGTCTGGGAAAGTTGGAAGTTTATAAAAGAGAAAAACTTCTGAAGCTTCAAAGTACTGAAGGAAACGAAAACCGTCCATATCACAATTGAATCCCAACCATTGGATAAGGATAAGAAAATGTTGAGAAATGAGTCCTTTAAAGAATGATCAAACAATTGATCTGAAACAGTGATCAACGATAAGGATTAAAAACTGTGAATTGAAGTTGCTCGAGATGTAACACTCCGGAAGATATCGCTTCGGTGATAACAAGAATTTGGTGAAAATAAGAAGGAAAGTTCTGGAGCGCTGAAGCCCAGAGAACACAGTCACAACATTGGACATATGGGGGCTAAAAGAAAAGAAAAAGGAGAAGAATTATGAAGCACGAAAGACATTGTTCCAGCGATAGTCATATAATAAGCTTAAGGTTTGTAGAGTAATTTGAGAGAGGTTAACACCATAACAATACAAAGAGCCAGTAAAAGATCGAATATGATATGTTAGGGAATAGAGGACGCATCATAAGCATGAGAACGATATAATGAATCTATCCATATCTATGATCAAATCACGAGGACAAAATTCGAATCAAGATTAGTTAGTTAAATGAAGAGGTGCAATGGTTCATGTCAAAAAGACACATTGGTTCAATCCTATACTATTTGAAATACTATATAAACTAGAATTGGTGGTGAATCTAAGTGTGTCTTGGTGGATTAAAATATATATGTATATATAATTGATTGACTGCAAGTTCATTCTATTAGGTTGGTGCTTGTATATAAGTTAAGTCTTGTTATGAGGATTGGATTCCTCACATCTCAGTTGGATCTGAGATCAACAAGTTGGGTCTTGTTACGAGGGTTGGATTCCTCATTTCTTAGTTGGATCTGAGAAATACAAGATGGGTCTTGTATCAGAGAGTTGGATCTCTCATATTCAATTGAAGATATTAAAGGATTGATTTTATATGTATCCATACAAGTTAAATAAATAAAAGAAAGATACTATATCTACTTAATACAATTTGTGTTTTAGATGTTTATTAATAATTAATTGAACTGCATGTCTTATTCAGTTAATTCAGTTAATCTATAAAAGTGTGAAAAATAGCCAAAATTTCCAGACACGGATTCACCCCCCCCCTCTCAGTGTCAAGTGTACATTTCAACAGGATGTACACTGGACAACTAAAGATGCTAAAATGTCCTATCTCTGGCGTCACTCCTATGAATTTCCTCGAGAGCCTTGTCCCCAAATATCCTGTGAGGACTCCTATTCTGCATATATACTGTCGTGTTACACACCTCTTCCCAAAGAAACATAGGAAAATCTTGATCATGTATCATGGCCTTGGAAGAACGGATGATGGACCGATTATTTGTCTCTGTAACCCCATTCTACCGAGGGTTGTACGAGACTATCAAATCCTTCTCAATCCTTGACATCTTGTAGAATTACTTGAAGTCATTGGAGGTGTACTTTCCCCCATTATCTGAACTCAATACCTTGATCTTCCTCTGTGTCTAGTTCTCTACCCGAGCCTTGAACTCCTGAAACCAACTGAGGACCTCATCCTTGGTCTTCATAAAGAAGATCTAGGTTTTCATGGAAAATTCATCAATGAATGTCACATAACATGATTCTCCCTGCATTGATGCTACTGGCATTGGTCCACATACATATGAGTGAATAAGATCCAAAATCCCCTTGGACCTACTCTCCCTTCTTGGAAAAGAAAACTTGGAATTATTGCCAAGTGCACACCCTCTACACACGTCTTACTGTTGAAAACTGAAATTTGGATGGCTAGTGACAATCTCCCTCAGAATATGCAATTCCTTGAAATGTGGGTGTCCCAATATCCTGTGCTATAGATAACACAGGTTGTAACTGTCATGTACCAAGGCCTGGATAGGCTTTCCCACCAAACTATATAAATTTCCCTCTCTGACCACAATGACCATTATTGTGTTAGGGATAGCTCCCTCTAGATGTATGACTACTTTCCCTCTCTGGAATATAACTACAAAACCCCTATCCTCCATAACTGAGACTTGGAGAAAAAAATTCCTAAGTCCTGGTACATAAAGCACATCTTGGGCATCAAACAAACCTTCTGACTCAAGTTAGAACAATATTGTTCACTCTCCCTTTATTGCATACTTGGCATTATCACCAAGCTACACATGGATCCCTGAGTCTTTCTCTGTTAGACTATTCAATAGCTTCCATGTTTGTATGATATGAGGAGATGCACCATTGTCCAAGTACCATGCAATCCTTGTGACTATGCCGATAGAAAGGAAAGAAACTAGTGACAAATCCCTCTCGAACTTTGCATTTACGTTTCCCTTATCTCCAAGTAGATCATTTAGTGAATGAAGTAGTGGAATCCCATTCACTATAAAGGATTCCAATGTACATATAAGGTAGTACAATATGGGCATATATTCTCAAAAGTATTGATAGGTTAAAATTCAATTTTTAATGATAAAGAGAAAAAAGGGGCATACTTGGAGATAATGGAAACGTCTCCAAGGACCTCTCATATGGTTGAGAGTAGTACACCCATTATCGTTATCAAAGTAGTGCAGTGGAAGCATGGTATGAACGTTATAACTTCAAGGGTGAATTAATGAAGATACATGTATGCTTGTAATGTACCCAGCCACCCAGGTTGGGCCATGTCACGTGAAACTCTCTCATTTTCAGCTCTAATACCATATTTGTAACGTACCTAGCCTCTAGCTAAGCAACATTATGTGCAGAATACACATAAAAATGAAATTTATTCTAACTAAAGTAATTCCTTTACTGTTATTCGCTTTCCTGTAGCTTACAACTATAACTTATAACATATTTAGCTACAGTCAATAACCATAAAATAGATGCATCAAAATCATGTTAATAATCAACACAAAATACAACTAAACCATTCCTTATAGTTGCATATAAGTCATTCTCATTCACGTAGAGTTCGTGCACAACCAAAACACATGTAAATAACTCAGTACAAGATGAAACACTTATCTTTAAACAAGAAAAGTGCAACTAGTTGTTTGGGACGGACGTTCCACCCAACCATAGAATCATTGTTCCAAATCTCAATAGCCAGTCACCCCCGAGCCAAGGCTAGTAATCCAAAAAAGAGGGTGGTCTCTCACAGTCCACTCCTAGCTCATAAATCTTATAACCCAATTGATATTCTCCTATATCTATCCTGATCTTTCCACCAACTCTCTTCCTCTTGACCTGCCCAACCCAAGGAATGCACCATTCATTTAACATGGATAACCCAAGGAATGTATCTTCCATTTATTAGGGTAACCCAAGGTATGCACCATCTGTTTATCAGGGTTGAACCAAGGGATGTACCATCCATTTGTCATGGACATCCCAATGAATGTTCCATTCGGTTATCAGGGTCTCTCTGGCACATGTAACCAAGAATCTCTCAGTTAGGAACTCAAGGGAACTTGCTGCTAGGAAAACTATCAACAAACTAATAGAAAAAACTTACTGTTTTAGTGTGACTCACACAGGAGTTCACTCTTCTAGCTTGATAACTGGGCTCTTCAATTCTCTAGCTCCAATATTCTCTAGTTACACTCTATAACTCGCCCTCCATGGCCACACCAGCTCCAATATCTCTTTCTTCCCTTCTCTGACTGTTTTCCCAACCCATACAAATTCCTCTCTTGTGGATTCCCTTTCTTGACTCATACTCTTCCTCAAGCTGATTGTACTCAACCCCTATGTGCCCAATAACTCTGGGACATGACCAATCACACCCACCCTCTTACATGCATTCAATGATTGGATTTGGAAACACTCAATCAAAAGGATGTGACCACTTGCACCCACCCTCTTACATGTATTCAATGATTGTCTTTGAGAACACTCAATCATAAATCGAAAGGTTCGTATACAATTGAAAAGTTTAGGAAAATGGGTTAAATTGATATACATGGGTAATTCCTCCCTTTGACCCCTCTTGGCCATTATCCTAGACACTCCTCCCTCTTGTGGATTAATTCAGCCCCCATATCTTTTCCATGTCCCCTTAGCAGCTTGCATCACATTTATATTATTAAAACATTGAAATACAATTCACATATTACATCGCTTGGACGTAGCCACATATTGTATCCACATAAGCATTAATTAAACTGGGGATTATAATGGGGATGTTACATTACCCCTCCCCTATAATTGTGCATCNTATATATACACACACATTCAATGGACCTGCTACGGTCCTGCAGGTGTTACATGGGAGGATGAAGAAAACATGCGGGAAGAGTACCCGCAAATTTTTGACAATTTTGAAGAAGGAAGAACGCAAGACTCCATTTTGAGCATCTAGAGTTCTGGAACCACTTCTCGTAGTCCTAGCCAATTGAGCTCGGGACCCTGATAAACGAATGGCTCATTCCTTGGGTTAGCCCTGATAAACGGATGGTACATCCCTTGGTTCAACCCTGATATATGAATGGTTCATTCCTTGGGTCAATGAGTTGAGAGGAACAAGAGAACTCTAGATGCTCAAAATGGAGTCTTGCGTTCTTCCTTCTTCAAAATTTTCAAAAATTTGTGAGTACTCTTCTTGCATGTTTTCTTCATCCTCCCATGTAGCACCTTCAGGACCATAGCAGGTCCATTGAACTCTTACCGGACCTATGGATTTGTTATTGAGCACTTTGACTTTCTAGTCCAGGATACGTATTGGTTACACCTAGAAATCCCCTTCGTGCTCCACCTGGATCACATTCCAATCAATTATGTGGTTAGGATCAAGTACATACTTATTTAATAAGGAAACATGAAATACATTATGCACTCTTATGGATGTAGGCAATGCTTGGATGGATGCATCTAGTCTTATATTTTCTAATATTTAAAAAGGTCCACAATATCTTGTTGCCAACTTCAGGTAATTTTCTAATCTTATCGAACTTCTCTTTTACCTACTTTTAAGAACACATGTTCTCCCACTATAAAATCTCTGAAAACTCTGTTCTTATATGCATAACTTTTCTGCCTATCCTGTGAAGCCTTTAAATTCTTCTTTATCTTTTCTATCTATTCTTCCATTTATTTCAACAAATTTGGCCAAACAACTACTTTGTCTGTTAGATTATCCCAACTCACTAGAGTGTTACATTTTTTCCATAGAAGGCTTCAAATGGACTCATTTTCAATGAGGCCCGATACCCATTATTGTAGGAAAATTCGACTAAATGAATATAATATTCCCACTTTGATGGCCGATCCATCACATATATTCTAAGCATGTCCTCAATTATCCTGTTAGTCCTTTTTGTTTTCCCAGCTGACTCTAGATGATACGTTTTACTGAGATTCAAATTTGTTCCAAATCCTTTGAACAAACCTTTCCAAAAAATTGAAGTAAACTTTGGATCTCTATCCAAAATTATTGTTTTAGGTACTTGTTGAGCACTCAACACACCCTAAAAATCCTCTGTCAAATTTCTTGCTTTTTGGGTACCACTTGAGTCATTTTCCCATTACTAAGTGACTTGGTTCTTATCCGTTTCTTTCTTGATTGAATCTTTGTGCATTTCTGTTGCTATTTGTTTCTTGAAGGATAAGTACATGTCGTATTTGATTTGGAATGCTTGTCATCATGTTTTCCATTGATTGAGCTCACCGTAGGTCCACCAAGCCTTTTTGTATGCATAGGAAAGGCCCATAGACAAACACAACAATCTAGAGTGGACCATTTCAGATTCAGATTGCGGGAACATATAGGTTAACTTTCGACGGTGGCAATCCATAAGGCTAATCAGATCAATGGCTCTCATCCATTCGGGGGTGCAGAATCACGCAGGTTTTAACATCAAGAAGTAGTCAAAGCCCCGAAGCCCTGAAGTCTCGAAGAGCCGAAGAGCTGAAGTCCTGAAGACCCGAAACTCTTGAAGTGTCGAACTCCCGAAGTGTCGAAGTATCCAAAGTGCTGAAGTAGCCAAAGAGCCGAAGTCCCGAAGAGCTTAAGTCTCGAAGTGAATCTGAACCTTCCATCAGTGGAGACACACGGCAACAAATCATTCACTTCGGAGATATTTTCCTCCAGGATATTTTCATGCTTCACATTTGAAACTCCCGAAGACCAAAGTGTTAGAGCACATGGAAACCATCATTTGAGACACATGGCACACTCATCAGTCATGACATGTGGCACACTCATCAATCATGACAGGTGGCACTCGTTCCAGGTCATTTTGTTGTGACATTCGCCCATTTTCACGTGACGAGTGTCACCCTTCTTTCCATGACACATTAGCAGTCATGACATCATATGACATTAGGCCACCACATCACTTCGGTGATTTTTCTTTGGGAGATTTTCATGTTTCACATTCGAAACTCTCGAAGCCCAAAATTCCGAAAACCCGAAGTGAGTCTAGACCATCCATCAATGGGGACATGCGACAACAGATCATTCACTTCAGAGATTTTCCTCTGGGAGATTTTCATGCTTCACATTTGAAACTCTGGAAACCCAGATTTATGAAGAAAAATTGGACTGTTCATTGGTCACGATGTGTGGTGACAGATCATTCACTTCGAATATTTTCCTCAAGAATATTTTTCATGTTTCACATTCAAAACACCTGAAACCCATATTTTCAAAGAAAATATAAACCGTTCATTGGTCACGATGCGTGACAACAGATCATTCACTTCGGAGATTTTCCTCCAGGAGATTTTTTCATGTTTCACATTCAAAACACTCGAAGCTCGAAGGTTCGAAGTGAATCTAGACCGTTGATCCCTGTAACAGGTAAATATCACCCGTATCACATATTGTAATCAGATCGATAACCACACTTCATTGTGGGGACGTAAACTGATCGAACGTTAATTTTCTGAAGCGGTCCCACAATTGGAACCATGGTATTGTTGAAAGGGTACATGGCAGCTTCTGGGGGATTGCGGGCCCAAAAGCGGTTTTGACCCAAACCACCCTAGACAACTTCCGCAATCACATCTTGACCATCCATCGACGAGGACATGTGGCAGTAGATTCCCCACTTCGGATATACGCCACTTCGAAGGATTGCCCGAGCAAAGAGATGAAAACTCCCAAAGCCCGAACTCCTGAAGAGAATCTGGATAGTCCAAAGCCAAAGGTCACGTGGAGGCATATCTCACACTTCAGAAGTATGACACTTCAAAGGATAGTAATAACTATGCATTGAAACTTATGAAGCCCGAACTCTTGAAGTGATAGCAGACCGTTGATCTCAAATCAACCAACATCATTGATCTATGCAACAGGTAAGGAAGGAATATCACCTGGATCACAAATCATAATCAGATCGACGGCCACAATCCATTGCAAGGACGTAAACTACCCGGGCATTACATTTCTAGAGTGATCCTGCAATTGGAACCATGGTATTGTTGGAAGGGTACGTGGCAGCTTATGGGGGATTGCGGGCCCAAAATCGGTTTGGACCCAAACCACCCTCGAAAACTTCCACAATCATGTGCTTATATCACCTCCACGTCACCTTGTCACTGCCCCTCTCACATCACACCATCTTTCCTCCACCCACACATGTCACTTCCACTCCCCTCCACTTCATCTACATGCATGACGTCCACCTCCACGCATCCTGCCTTCCTATTGGATGCCCATATCCACATCTTCTTGTTCACAACTAGTTCATCACAATGAAAGCAAGGAGAAGGGTCAGTTACAGTCGAGATGAAGTGTTGTTAGCTCATGAAATCTCAGACACAGACAGAGAGTTAAGTCTCAGTCACAGGTCGACGCAGATTGATTCCATAACACTTCAGCAGACTCCCTCCACTTCAAGCAGAAATCTGCTCATGTGGCCAATTGCCTCCAGTGAAATTCAAACAACTCGCAGGCATCCCATTACTCAACACAGAGCTCTACTCTGTCACTCCGAGGCCTATTTTCTGCCGAGTCAGTTCCTCCAACGCATGCATCAGTTCTGTCTCAAAGACAATAGTGTTTTTTAATTGATTAATTCCAACATTTTCTTAGATTAGATACAAGAGTGGTCTTCTGTGTGTGATAAGAACCACTCTTGTTGATTAAGTCTAGTATCATAGTCAAGTTAATAATTTGTTTACGAACAGTTACCTAAAAATAGGTCTCAGTCCGCTAAGGATGAGAACCTCTGCAACTCTGTTAAATATGGGGTTTTTTGAATGTCGCAAGGGGTCGATGGTTTTTGACAAGACCCTCATTTTTTGATTGTAAAGAACTATTTCAGAGCTACCTTGATTGAGAAGTCCTACCCAGGACCAGAGACAAAGTTTTTCTGTTTTTTCATCAAAGGCATGTGTGATTGGATCTGAAGAAGAATTATTTATGATTTTATCTCATGAATGGATGTTGTAACGAGTGAGAACTTATGAATCTGTTGATAAGTTATCTAATTCAATATTTTCATAGTTATTGTCTTTAATGATGAAAAATAAATCGTTGTGTTAATATGTGATTGACGATTAGAGTTAAGGAAACCATTTTTCTTGCCATCATTCATTGCATGTATGTTTCCTCCTGACAATCATATCTCAATCTAATTGGAACACCAACAGGTTAATGTATTAGTACTAGGCTTGTTACAGGTGTAAGAATCATTGTATGCATGTTTTAGCAGAAGGGTTATCCCAATCTCAACCTTCTTTAGTGTCTAAGTCCTCTCCCCTTTGTTACCCTGCTGGTCCACTCCAACATTTATCTTGTATCGGTCCCACCTATATGAGAAAATACAAAAAAAAGAATTTTCGAACTGAAGAACAAACTTTCATAGGAAGACATCTTGTCAATCACTATGTAAAGCCCATCGATTAATTGGTCAGATCACAAGATCTAGAGAACCATTCCACCATTAAACGTTGCAGAGTCTAATTGGGCCTCGGTGGCGGGTTTGGTTCCTACTATTGAGTTAAAGGGATTTAGGACCCCTCAACAATACTCCACGTAACCTAGCAAATTCATTCATATAAATTTATGCGATATTTGTTGCCTTGTGTGTAGTCTTTACTGGAATAAAATGTGTTGCTTTAGTCAATTTATCCACCACCGCCATGATGGAATCATGTTGCTTCATTGTTCTGGGAATATTAGTAATAAAATCAACTGTGACTACTTCCCAATTCCATTATGGAAAGGGAAATGGCTGTAGAAAACCTGTTGGGTGTCTATGTTATGTCTTCACTCTTTGACATTCTAGACATCTGGCTATGTAATTAGTCACTTCTTTCTTCATTCCCAGCCAAAAGTATTGGCTTCTTACTGCTACAATTTTATTTTGATATCCTGGGTGTCCAACATATGGTACATTGTGAATTTCCTTTATAACTACATTTTTCATCTCATTGGAATTCAACACATATACCTTTCCCTTGTACATAAGGATTCCATCCTCTTTCAGCTCATAGGAATTTAACTTCTGCTGAAATTTACCTTGTAATATTTATCTTATTTTCACATATTGCTGATATGAATTTGCTAATACAATAATTTGATATTTCAAATTTGTCATGTACATGTTGATGGATGCCACATGCACTTCATGAGCTCTCCTATTGAGTGCATCAACCACTTGATTTTCCTTTCCCTTTATATGCTTAATTTGGAAGTCATATTCACTCAAAAATTCTAGCCAACTAGTTTGTTTGGCATTTAGTGTTGGTTGTCCAAACAAATTTTTTAGGCCACAGTGGTATGTTCTTAGCTCGAAATTCTTACCCATATGGTGTTCCCTCCACATTTTTAATGCATGTACAATAGATTCCAACTCCAAGTCATGTGTTGCATAATTTCTCTCATGCTCTTTTAATTTTTTGGACTCATAGCATACCACATTGTCCCTTTGATTAAGGTTTACACTGATTCCTTCCTTGCATGCATCGGTGCACACAACAAAATATTCATTTGGATCTGCAATATTTAGTATTGGTGCACTTGTCAATATTTCCTTTAGTTGTCGAAAAATCTCTTAACACTTGGAAGTCCATTCAAATTTCGCTCCTTTCTTTTGCAAAGAAGTGATTTGACTCGCAATTCTTGAGAACCCTTTTATGAATCTTCAGTAATAACGGGTAAGACCCATGAATGATCTGACCTATGTCACATTCTTTGGCACTGGCCATCCTCTAGTGAACTCTATCTTCTCAGGATCAACTTCTATCCCTGCTGCTGAAATTATATGCCCCAAGTAGTGAATCTTCTTTTGGTAAAAGATGCACTTACTTAGCTTAGCATACAATTTATGCTCTCTTAAAACTTGCACCACCATTCTTAAATGTTTCTAATGTTCTTATTATAATTTAGAATAGACGAGGATATCATCTAAGAACACAATCACAAACTTGTTTAGGTACTCCCTGAACACACCATTCATCAGGCACATAAAAATTGTTTGAGCATTTGATAGCCCAAATGGCACTACTGTGAATTCATAATTCCCATATCTTGTTTTGAATGTTGTCTTTTTTATGTATTCTTCCTTTATCCTTACTTGACGACAACCATATCTCAAGTCAATCTTCGAAAAGATTCTTGCACCTTTCAACTGGTCAAACAAATCATCAATTCTTGGAAAATGATACTTATTCTTTATGGTAACCTTATTAAGTTGCATAAAATCAATACCCAACCTCAAGGTTCCATCCTTCTTTTTCAAAAAAATAACTGGGGCTTCCCAAGGTGACACACTTGGTTTTATGTACCCCTTCTTCAATAGTTCTTCAAGTTACATCTACAACTCTTTTAGTTATGGTGTACCCATTCTGTAAGGTGTCTTAGACACTGGGGAAGCTCCTGGCACCAAATCAATAGAGAAATCAATGTCTCTTTTTTGTGGTAGTCCCAAAATTTCTCTAAAAACATCTTCAAAATCCCTCATAACTGAATGGTCTTCAATGATTTCCACTATGTCCTTGGTCGCCTCCTCCATATGGGCTGCAAACATTTAACATCTTTTCTTGAAGATCTTCTTCAACTACATAGACAAAATCTCTCTAATAGCTATATCTCTTGAAATGCCTTGAATCTTGCCTTGCTACCCTTCCTCATCAAAACATGTGATTGTCTTGTTGTAATAGTCTAGGAAAACATAATGTTTCTCCAACCAATCCATACCAATTAGACAATGATATGAACCCAATGGTATGACATTTACATCCACCTTTGTATTGAGTCCATTCATGTTTATCGGACAATCTTTAACCAACTCATTTATTTTCCTCTTAGCCCCCATGGCTAACTAAACAAACCAAGATTTCTTATGCTTACTTCTTTGTAAGTGAAATATTTCAACGATGTTAACATTTATGTAACTATGGCTAGCTCCCGAATCAATTAAAATTTCTATGGGATCATTATTGATCTTACCTTCCACTTCAATCATGGGACATTGATACTTTGTCTACTTGTTATCCAAGGCTACATAAATCATTGGCATGCTTCCTCCCATGTCTTCCATTATTTCATCCTCTTGAATGTTGTGGATAGTCCCCATTCCTTCTCCTTTGTGAGGGAAATATTTATGTATATGATTTCCCCCGCATCCCCAACATTGCACCGACTGTTTTCTTGGAATTTTTCCAAATGAATATGTAGTCTTGTGTTCATTTTGTGCGACTTGGCCATGTTGATTCACTTGGAAATTATTCTTGAAAATGGTGGCTTAAAACCCTTCTACCTTTGATCCTTCTTATCCTTCATGTTTTCATTCCAAGTTTTTTGGAAAAATGGTCTTCCTTTTCTCGGTTCATATAGATGCCTTGCTCTCCTTATGGTTACCTCCAAGGTTTTGGGGCTGTCAGATTGAATCTTATCACTATAGAAAGAGGGTAACCCACTTAGAAACCTTTGTATTTTGACTCTCTCATCCTTGATAAAGTCAACATACTTCAACTATTCAAAGAACCACTTCTCATATTCCTTCATTGTCATGGTTCCCAACTTGAGTTCAAAGAACTCTTTCATATTTATTTCATAGTATGCTCATGTTATTGGACTAATCGGTAGGTGCGGACACTAACAAAGCTCCCTAGATCCACTTGGATCTAGAACAAAACAGGACATGGCATGATTATTTCCCTAAGTTTTGACCAGTGAATTAGCTAGTAGGAAGGAACAAGTAACATACCTTAATATTGCATCCTAGGGTCTTTGTTGCTCCCTCTTCGCTCCGGTGCTCTCGTGAGGTCAAGACCAAGACAACACAAACCAACCAAAGTGAAGATAGGAAAATATATTCAACTGTCAACTTATGTGTATGATCAAGGAATTACACAATAAAGTGATAATAGCTTTATGGGAAAGGGACATGCCACTGTATCATATTGATTGAAAGTAAAGATTACAACCTGATCGCCTTGATGTCGCAAGCTTCCTTTTGATGGCTCTTGTCTCCAACACACACACTTGCTCAATTCTTGTATGAAGAAGATCAAATCCTCTTGATAGACTTGCTAGAGTCTCCAAGTTGTTGTTCAAGCTAAGTCCTTCACACAATTCTTTCACCAATTCTCCAATGAATCTTGCTTAACCTTTTTCATGAGAATTCCCTCAATATATAGGAGAGAATGAGATAGTTACTTGGATAAGAATGATCCCAAAATATCAGGGAATCCAGTACAAGGATAACCATTCGAATGCCAACCCATTCTTCTAGAAGATTCCCTTCTAGAAACATTGAGAATCCATCTTTTTCCATGCTTTAGGAAGAGTTTGCACCCTGTCTATTCAACACAGTGCGAGAAGTTCGCACCCTGGCTTAAAGAATCCTGCGAGAATGGGTCATTCTCGCACCCAAATATATTAGCAGCCTGCGAACCCTCTTCAAAAATGAGTTTTCTGGGAAGAGATGAAAGTAACTTTTCTCAGGAGAAAGTTCTTATGAAGAGCCTGAGTACACCATCATCAATACATCATCATGATGACCAAAATCATCGGTAACAACTCAAACAAATATTTCTCTTGGAAATATCCCTTGAAATGCCTCCATGAGGTTCTTTTCTCATCAAGGTTCTTGGCTTGCTTAAGTTTATCCCACCACATGGTTTCCTTCCCTTGCAAGGTGTTGGCCCTTGGTCATGTATTAAGGAAGAAAGCGAAGACTAAGGAAGAAGAAAGACAAAGTATGAAGTGCGCAGAAGAAACACAAACCGAGGAAGGGTTGAAGTGGTTAAAGAAGTATAAAAGAAGGAACGAAGTAAAGGAAAGCAAGTCATTGAAAGAGAAGATCAAGGAAGACAAAGAATCAAAGAAGATAGATCGTGGACAAGTCAACAAGCATAAGAAGACACTAATGGGTGATTTGGAGCACCTTGTGGAGAAGAAGAAAGAATAGGTCAGCGAAGTCCTTAAAATGCATGTTTTGGTACCTAGGGTTTTGACACCTGGGCTTTGGTATAGGGTTTTATAAGAATCATGGAATGTATAAATAGAGGTCTATAAGCATTGAGAAGGAGGTGTGATGTAGGAGAATCACTCCACCTCAGAATGCACCAGTCGAATTTCACGCATGGTGCGCATTCAAGGAAGGGAGAGGCACCACCCTCTCATTTTTCCTTGAGAATCCAAGACATGATCCAGGCATTTAATGAGGACAAGGTGGAAGAGTCAAATTGTTCTTTCACACAAGCTAGAGATAAGGTTGCCATTAAGTGGTTGACGAAAGAAGAGATCTGCATTCGATTTGGAGCAGATTTCCATCATTATAATTTTCCCTTTCGATAGGCATTTTGAAGGGTGATTTGACACCACTAGTTTAGCTTGCGAGGGAAGCTCGTTGAGCCCCTCTTGTATAAATTGTTGTATTGTTTCAAAGTAGATGTTAGACGCAAGGCCACTGAAGTTGGTTGTAGGTTGTAGACAAATGCACAGGAAGAGAAATGCAGAGAGCCGAGACTCATTTGTAGCTCGGACTCCACTATTGTAATTGGACATTCCACCATTAATAGAAAATGACAGTTTTCCCTGTTTTAATTTTCTGCATAATGGATGGAGTGTTATGAATTTCATTTACATGCATTTGAATTGTAGATTAATGTTAGAAATTGTTTGCAGGGATAGAGATACAATTTTCTATCTGCGAGTGTGTTGAGTTAAGTTTGGTTCAATAGGCTAAGTGCAAGGAGTGTGCGACAGAGGGTGGAAACTTTGTAAGCCGACGCAAGGAGTGTGTGTCTAAACTCAGTGAAGTCAAAAGAGATATTGCCAGGAGGGCATACCTTATTAATTCACAGACTCAAGGAGAAATTTCAAGGTGGTTAAGTACCTTGGAAATAAAGACTGTGTAGGAGGAAGCACAACACGGAGTTACTGAACACTCTGCCAAGAGGGCATCAAGATGCTACAAGTGTGCACAAGGGAAACATGAATAGAAGTGTTGTTACCCTTAGGAGAATCCCATAATTATTGAACATTCTGAGGAAGGAAGGCTTTGCAAGAGTGCATCGACAAAGGAAAGGAGATGCCTTAACCCTTTCCATAAGGCTAACGGAGAAGTCGTCAAACAACTTAGCCGAGTGCAAGGAGTGTGTCGAGAATACTATAGGCCCACATTACAAGCTTAGGAGGAAGAGCGAGAGACTGCCAGGAGGGCAAGAGAAATTCCACTGAAGGACGCAGAGGAACTGGGAACCTTGGAGGTTTTCAAGTCAAGCAAAGTCGCAGAAGAGTCTATGCAGAGTTCTGGAAGGAGTGTAGAATGGATTCGAGAACAACCTAAGTCTTGAAAAAAAGGATAATTTGTGCTAAGTGAGCAAAGGGGTTGAGGACTTGCCGAAGTTCAAAAAATAGTGAGAAATCGTCCATCGTCAAGGAGGAGACAGGTGACAGAAGATCGAGAAGTTCGAGAGTAGGAACTTCAGAAGGTTTTCTAGGAGCAAACAAAGGTCTTCACGAAGCTGAGAGGCGTGAAGTAATTCTAGACCATTAGATCCATAGATCCACGTAGTTTGGAGAAAAGACGAGGAGGAGAATACCCGAAGAGATGGGAAGCCGAAGCAATCCTAGCCTTCCATCGAGGTAGGATGCGTGGCATCAACACTTTGCTGATTTGCAATTAGGAAGAGCAGAGTCAGAAGAAGAGAGGATTCACGAAGTCTAAACTCGCAAATTCGATCACAATCGTTGATCACAAGGAGACCGTGGATCGTAGATCTGGTCTCGAAGAGTTCATCGATTCAGAAATCAGGGAAAAGGAGTAAGCAACTCACAATTGTTCTGAAGTATGGGTAGCGAAGGGAGCTCGTCCATGGTCAAAGTTCGTGGTCACATCAAGGAGGAGGCCTAGCATAGAGAGCTAGCATAGTTGGCGTTAAAATTTGAAAAGCACTGAGGAGGGGGTCTGTGAGTGCTACATAGCCTGCACCGAGAAGGTAAAGGGCATGTGTTAAGTTAAATCAGTTCCACCAGGAGCCCGACGAACAATTTGGTTCAGTGACTTGAACAATCCTAGACCAGGAGGTCGAGTCAGCCCTGAGAGGAGCGAAGGAGAGGGGAGGTTGATGCCAAGGTGATAGTGAGGTTGAGATGTAAAAGTGTTATGTCTTAAGAGAATTCTTGTATTTTGGGTCTTCAGCTGGGTATGAATATCAACTCTGTAGCTAGGTGTGCAGGGTTAGGAGATAAAGAGGAGAGAGAGAAGGATCTGGAGCTGAGTGTGTAGATAGAACTGTATATTTTCATCTACTTTATAAATAAACATAGTTATGTGGACATAACCCTAGGGAGAGGGTGAACCACGTAAACCTTTTTGATCCATGTGGTTGATGATTTGTTATTTAATATATGTTATATTGTTATTGCTATTTTATTTTTCCTGTTGAAGACAAGAAGATATAACTAACTTCGCAGAGTTAAGCATCATACTGTTAAGAATATCTAGATTATTCTGCGTTGTTGTTTAGAAATCATCTTGCATTTCCTCTGGTTGTAGACACCTACATCCTGCAACCCCCCTATTGCTACTTTGGGTGAGATTTCATCTGCTTCGCAGGTGTTGCTGAAAGGGCCAGTAGTTAGGGTTTGTTGGTGCGTTGTTAGAGTTGAACCCTGGGTTTTCCCGTGTACCAATAAATGGTTTTGTTGCTGGGACTAGGATCTTCTTGAGGGAATGTCAAAGTGGTGTCCATCGAAGACAGAGATTCAGAATCGGATAGAAGAACAAGAAAGAGACTTCGTCGTAGCTCAGAACAAGAACCCTAGCATTAATACAAAAGACTGGTTGGGAAGGGACATTTTTACTGATGTGCATGAGATTTTCTTTGCAGGAGTTCATAAGGAGTTGTACGAGTGGTTATCCAGACTAGCAAACACTCAGTTTGAAATCAGATCTAGACCACTTGTGGTTTGGACATCGATGTTGATCAAGAAAGTTGATAACATTGTGTCAAGGGCAGTGGATCTCTGGTTTGACAACACTATTGGAGGGTACATTATTAAGTTTTTTATTGACAGAGTGGAATCATATAGTCAAGCAGAGAGGTGTTTCTTCAAGGGACCTAGAGGAAATTTTCTACACTTTTTAAAGTTAAAGATTAAGATGCTATTGCATGAGAAGAATATCTTGAAGATTCAATAATCAGTTGGATTTTAAAGCTAATGTTCAAGAATTCAGACAGTGACAGTGAAACAGAGGTTGGACACACACGCAATGGGAGATTATTCAGAAAGATTCCTCTTACGAACCTATTTAAGTAAAGTTACTAGTCATTATCACAAGACGAAGGATTCTACAGTGGAGAAGAAGCAGAGCTATCAGATGAAGAGTATTCTGAGTTCACAAGGGAAGAGGAAGTAGAGACTGAATAACCTCGCCGGGAAGAACTAGGAATTTCAGGTACTGTGCCTATGGTTGACGTAAGTATTGCTACTCCTCCTATTGTTTTAGAAGCACTAAGTAACCATAGTAACCAGAGAAACTAGAGCATTTAGAGTATTGTCACAAGAAGTTTAATATAGACTTAGTCGAGAAACCAAGGAAAATCAATGGCAGATGAATTGAGGTTACCTATATTCATAGGAGATGGATCTGAGGATCCTGACCAACACTGGTTCTTATGCGAAGCTCTATGGAGAATTAAGCAAGTCACCGACGAAGCTGTTAAGAGAGATTAGTTAAGTACTACCTTGAGGGATCATGCATTGAGCTAGTATATGAAGTTTGTTACAGTATATGTACAACCCGTTGAATGACATTAAGACTGCGTTGAGTGCAGAGTTCAAGAAGCCTAAGTTGGAGTCACAGTGAATTACAGAGTTGAAGGAAATCAAGTAGAAGGTGACTGAACCTATTTGGGAATTTGATCAGAGGTTTAAGACCTTGACATTACATTTAAGTTTTCATATTCCAGACGAACAACATAAGGAATAGTTCATCGTTTCCCTCCTGCCACACATTAGAGTTCCTCTAATGCAATAGAAGGTCACTTCACAGGCTGAGGCATTAGAGATTTTCATGAAACTAGAAGCAATCCCTGTAGGAGAATCCATTTTAGGTATGAGTCAGATTTTGAATCAATTAACTAGTTTATATTTACAGGTTGAAGACATGAACAAAGACAAAGGAAAAGAGAAAAGAGAAGACATTTGGTGTATCAGATGTAAAGCAGAGGGCCATGACAAAGAGAACTGTCCTTTATTTAATGAATAATTGGCCTCTGGAGCCCCTAACACTTTGAGGCAAGCTACTTTACCATGGTGCGAGGTATGTAGAAATAGACATCGCCCTAGTGAATGTTATTATATGCAGAAATATGTACATACACCCACCAATATTTATTGTACGTTATGTAAATCTGTGGGGTGTGATGAGAAGGACTGTAGGGATTATGACCTCATGCATGAAAGGTCAAGGGATACATATAGAATTCAAGGAGAATTACAGTCAGAAGGGAATGTTGCGCAGTTCAATTCCCCAGGAAGAGGGTACTTCAACCCTCACGGTGGGTTCAGAGGAAGAGGACGAGGAGGAGGTATGGGTCGAGGTCGAGGTTAGATTATTTGTTATAACTATGCCCATCCAGGTCATTTGGCAAGGGATTGTCAGAACCCTTGCACTACCTGTAGCTACTGTAACTCATTTGACCATGTCATTGAAGACTGTTCAATATTGTTAGCTAAAGTTCAGGAAAGACAAGGTGGAAACCAACAAGTCCAACTAATATCAACTGAACCTCATGGTGAGGAACTCAAAGTCGTTGTTATTACTAGAGGAGGCATTTTCATAGGAGAAGATAGGGTGACTCCAGGAAAGACTACAGATGGATCATGGATAAGAAGAGCTTCGAAGAAGGCACCATTGTTTGATACAATGAAAGAAAGGCATACTTTTGAAGAAGCAGGAAGAGAATTTGTAGGTGAACAAGCTTCTTCATCTAGGGCACAACCAAAAGTAAGGGAATGTGAAATGCCTCCAACATTTGATTAGTCGGCCCCACCTAGGAAAGGAAAAGAGGTAAGCAAGCTTGTGGACTTCTTGTATACTTATATTAATTTGATTAAAGATGAAAGAGTTGTGCAGGATCTACAACACCTAATAAGACAATATGGAATTGGAAGAGTAGATCCTCTGCTGAGTAGAGTTGTGAATCAAGTATCTAGAAAAAGGAGGACAAGCAAGGAACTGCACCTTAGTGCTCAGATTGGAGACTACGACATATACTATGTGGTCCTCGACCTGGGATAAGAAGTAAATGCTATGACGAAGTAGACTTGGGAATTGATGGGAAAACCTAAATTGATTTACTCTCCTATTAGGCTTAGGATGGATAATCAGCAGGCGGTGAGCCCCTTTGGAAGACTAGAGCATGTCCCTATGGACATCGATGGAGTGAGGACATTTGCAGACTTCGAAGTGATCGAGATTGTTGATGATAGTTGTCCCTACCCTGCGTTGTTGGGTATTGATTGGGATTTTGACAATTTGACTGTTGTTGACCTGAAAAAGAGAAGAATGACATTTGAAGGTGACGGCCTTAGGGTCATTGCACCTCTTGATCCTGATGAAGGTCGAGATACACAGAACCTATAAAAGAAGAATACCGCGCCTATGATCTAGAGAACATCTATAAACTGACAGCAGGAAAACATGATTATATTAATCCTACATCAAATGGAAATTTAAGCTGGAAAAGTGAAATTGCATGCTTGTCAGATTCAGAAGAAGCATTGGAAAATTGGCAGAATACAATGTATGAAGTCTCTACGCGGAGGTGTGCCAGATTGACTAAGGCAGTTCGTTGGATTGGCACAGAAGTAAGTAATCTTCCTACATTTGATGGCTTGAATAATTTAGATACAGTTCTATTTGAATTTGAGGGAATTGTACTGGCACAACAAATTTTTTTGGCACTGAATGAAGCCTTGAAAGCAACACCAACTATATGGTGGAGAACACACAAGAAGAACATCGCGGAGTGGGTACAATGTCGCACCTTGTTGACAGTGCGATTTTCAGACCAGGTTGAAGGGTGTGAAGTTCAATACACAGGTCAGAGTTCTCCTAAGGACCATGTGAGAAGTTGTGAGGAAGCCTGGAGTAGCATTCCTAAAGAACAGTGGGAACATAAGTTCATTAACACCTTAGAAATACGCCTATCAATTGGTATCTTCAAGCAGAATTGCGCCTAGTAACTACATATTGGTATGGTATAACCAAGAACTTTATATCTACGTTCCTATTTGAAAGTCAGTACCCCACAATAGATCAGGCTTTACAAATTGTAAGACAAAAGGTCTTTGAGGAGGCACCTAACCACCCTCTTGAACAAGAAGAAGATGAATGGAATGCGCCTCTTCAATGGTTACAGGGTTTTTATAATATTAATGTTGATGAGGATGATGACCCTAGGAATGTCAACATTTTTGAAATTGAAGGACAAAGAGATATAGAAGGGCCAGGGATTGAAATACCTTTTGTTGGGCAACCTATTAAAACTAAGAGAGTCAATATTGGAACATAGAAAGCACCTAAGTTGGAAAATGTTGGTGACTATTGGGATGATGCTACTATTGGTAAGATTTCAGAACTGTTGCATGAGTAACATGACTTGTTTCCAACCAAGTTCATAGACATTAATGGCATTAAAGGTCCCATGGGAGAAATGAATATTCGTTTGAAAGTAGATGCAAGGCCTGTCAAGCAGAGTCCTTACAGATTGAATCCCAAGTACAAGCAGAAAGTTAAGAATTAATTAGATAGAATGATGGAAGCATGAATTATAGAACCAATTGAAGAATCTCAATGGATCATCCCTATGGCGGTCCAAGATAAGAAGACAAGAGAAATCAGAATCTATGTAGATCTAAGGAAAATGAATGATGCATGTTTACATTATCCATTTCCTACACCTTTTACTGATGAAGTTCTAGATAATGTAGGAGGATAGAAATTTTATTCATTCACAGATGGATTTTCAAGCTATCACCAGATCAAAATCACTAAGGAGGCAGACATAAGTCTACATTTGCAACAAAATGGGATTCTTTTCAGTACACTGTGATGCCTTTTGGTTTGAAGAATGCACCAGCCATCTTTTCCAGGGTTGTGGTCAAAGCATTTTAGGAATTTTTACATAAGTTTTTGGAAGCATACTTTGATGACTTGACCGTTTTTAGTCTACTGAAAAATCATATTGAATGTTTGAGATTAATGTTAGATACGTGTAGTCAATGTCAGATTGCCCTGAATTTGAAGAAGTGTATTTTGTTTTCACCTTTTGGAGTGTTGTTAGGACACATTGTGTGTAAGTAGGGGTTGTTGGTAGATCCTTCCAAGATTGCTATCATTGTTGATCTACCTCCCCCTACTTCAGTTAGACAGTTGTGCACTGCATTGGGACACACTGGATACTACAGAAATTTTATTAAGGGTTACGCACAAATAACATCACCTATGGAGAATCTATTAAAGAAAGATAGTAAGTTTCACTGGATAGAGAAATGCCAGCAAAGCTTCGACACATTAAAGCAGAAAATGGTCACTACGCCTATCTTGGTTTTTCTAGATTGGAGTAAGGAATTCCATGTTCATGTTGATGCTTCATCCATTGCATTAGGAGTAGTTTTAACACAACCAAGTGCAAGAGATATTGACCACCTTATAGCCTTTTCTAGAAGGAAACTTTCTACATCTGAAATGAATTATACTACCACTGAAAGAGAAGTCTTAGCTATGGTATATGCACTGCAAAATTTTAGACACTACTTGTTGGGAGGACATTTTAAGATGTTTATTGATCATTCTGCATTGAAGTACTTAGTCAACAAGCCAGTGTTAGGGGGAAGAATATGCAGATGGCTATTATTATTCCAAGAGTATGACTTTGAGATCATGGTCAAGCCAGGAAGAATGAATAAGGGACCTGACCACTTATCCAGGTTAGAACATGGAGAGGAACCTACTAGTTTGGATGATACGCTACAAGATGCACAATTGTTGGCCATCAGGAAAGTTGATGATCACTTCTTCGAGATAATGTAGTTCATGTCCACTGGAATGGAACCTCGTGAGTATCTAGTTATTCAGAAGAAACAATTGGTAGTCCACACTACAGATTTTCATCTTATAGTTGGACAGTTATATAAGATGGGACTAGATGAGGTCTTAAGAAGATGTGTTATGGAGTTAGAAAGCCCATTGATCCTTGCAGAAGAACATGAAGGCATCGCAGGAGGAAATTATGCAGGGAAAGAAACAACACAGAAAGTTCTCAGAGTTGGCCTCTGGTAGCCCACTTTACATAAGGATGCTAAGGAATACTATAGATCATGCGATGTATGTCAAAGAGTAGGGAAGCCATCTAGAAGGGATGAGATGACTTTAGCACCTCAGTTAAATTTACAGGCATTTGAGAAATGGGCTATTGACTTTGTGGGACCTATCAACCCACCAGGAAAGTGCACATGAGCTCGATATATCATCACTGCTACAGAGTATTTGACTAGGTGGGAAGAAGCAAGAACAATTAAAGACTGTAGTGCATCTACAACTGCGCAGTTCATATTTTATGATATCATAACCAGATTTGGATGCCTAAAGATACTTATGAGTGATCAAGGCACACACTTCATTAATAAAACTATTGAATCCTTGACTTAGGAATTCAAAGTTCACCATCAGAAGAGCACATCATACCACCCACAAGCGAATGGTACAGTTGAAGCTTCCAATAATATATTGAATACAACATTGACTAAGATTTGCAGTGTTAATAGAGATGATTGGGATTTGAGAATTCCAACAGTGTTATGGGCTTATCGAACTACTTGCAAAAAGTTAACAACACAGACTCCCTTCAAGTTAGTTTATGGCCTGGAAGCAGTGGTACCTATGGAATATTTGGTCCCTAGTTTAAGAATTGCAGCATATATAGGTATGGATGACACTGGCATTGTTCAAGACAAGCTTGCGTAGTTGATGGAACTAGAGGAAGACAGGTTTATTGCAGGATTTCATCAACAGGTACAAAAAGAACGAGAAAAGGCTTACCATGAGAGACATATCAAGAAGAAAGCATTTAAACAAGGAGATTTGGTACTTTTATATGACAACAAGTTCATGAAGCATTCAGGAAATTTCAGGACACATTAGCTTGGGCCATTCGAGGTTGCCTATGTTACAGAAGGTGGAGCTGTGCAGTTGAAGACTCTTAATGGAGAATGGAAGGATGGGTTAGTAAATGGGAGTCGGTTGAAGCTGTATTGTGACAACTAGATGTCTCACAACTCTCAGTAAAAGCAAAGGAAGAAGGGTCTAGGTACCAGGTGCAGTTGAAATTGGGTACCAAATACAGAAGAGACAGTCTGCACATAATAGGAAGGGACAGAGCAGAAATCATAGGCTACTCCATGCAGTCTGCAGTTAAAGTAATACAAAAGGCTCAATCCTACAATGACTCAGGATGAGTCAAATGTGAGTGTTTGGGGCATGTTGGCCATTGGTCATGTATTAAGGAAGAAAGAAAAGATTAAGGAAGAAGAAAGACAAAGTATGAAGTGCGTGGAAGGCACACAAACCGAGGAAGGGTTGAAGTGGTTAAAGAAGCATAAAAGAAGGAACAAAGTAAATGAAAGCAAGTTGTTGAAAGAGAAGATCAAGGAAGACAAAGAAACAAAGAAGATAGATCATGGACAAGTCAACAAGTGGAAGAAGAAACTAATGGGTGATTTGGAGCACCTCGCAGAGAAGAAGGAAGAACAGGTCAGTGAAGTCCTTAAAATGCAGGTTTTGGTACTGAGGGTTTTGACACCTTGGCTTCGGTCTAGGGTTTTCTATGAGTCATGGAATGTATAAATAGAGGTCTAGAAGAGTTGAGAAGGAGGTGATAGTGAGGTTGATATGTAAAAGTGTTATGCCTTAAGAGAATTCTTGTATTTTGGGTCTTTAGCTGGGTGCGAATATTGACTCTACAGCTGGGTGTGTAGGGTTAGGAGATAAAGAGGAGAGAGAGAAGGATCTGCAGCTGAGTGCACAGATAGAACTGCATATTTTCATCTACTTTATCAATGAACATAGTTCTATGGACGTAGTCCTAGGGAGTGGGTGAACCACGTAAATTTTGTTGATCCATTTGGTTGATGATTTGTTATTTACTATCTGTTATACTGTTATTGCTCTGATATTTTTCCTGTTGAAGATAAGAAGATATAACTAACTTCGCGGAGTTAAGCATAATACTGTTAATAATCTCTAGACTATTCTGCGTTGTTTTTTAGGAATCATCTTGCATTTCCTCTGGTTGTAGACACCTATGTCCTAAAACCCCCCTATTGCTACTTTGGGTGAGACTTCATCTACTTCATAGGTGTTTTTGAAAGGGCTAGTAGTTAGGGTTTGTTGGTGCGTTTTTAGAGTTGACCCCTGGGTCTGCCCCTGTACCAACACAAGGGGTAGGTGGAAATTCTAGCTTCTACCTAGGATGGGTAATCATGTAGCTGGAAATGTTTCTTCATTTCCAATAGCCAGTCCTCCACCTCTTCTCCTTTTCTGTGATCGCCATTGAAAGTTGGTGGCTTAATCTTCTTGATTTCCCCCTACAAGATGTCTGCCTTAGGTCTTCTCCTTTTCCTCCAAACAAGAGACACATTTGGGATTCTCCATAGACCTGAAATTGCATGAGTTCTTCTAGTGGAATGCCTTGGAGAATGATGATGTCTACTTGTGCTTCTTGACTTCCTATCACTCCCATGATCATTTCTTTTACTATGGGATCTTGAAGTTGATAATTTTCTAGCACTAGTTGCTTGCTTGGTGTCAGAGTCCTTGCTAACTTTCTTCTGTATCATATTTAGGCTTTGAAGTATATCTTCTTAATCCTTCATGATCCTCTCATTATCGGCCATATAGCTCTGCACTTCTTTTTTAAGGCTTCTCATAGTTACAGTTCATCGCTCGTATCTTCTCCCATTAGACTCAATCTCAGCATTACCCATGTTGGCATGCAGACCTATAATTTCTTCTTCATGGTTGTAAAACCCTTGAGAATCCTCCATGTCTCTAGTTCTCATGTAGGACCTAAAATATTCTTTTCTGTATCTCTAATTCTGCAAGAATGTGCATGCAATAATTGCTTGTTAGAATTAAGCGTATTGCAAAATATTTATCAATTAGATTATAGGTAATTATTCATTTTAAATTATGAAKAATATTAATGCACTACTCTCAAGTGGGATTCCTTAAATGCATTCATTTTCTAAACAACTTTCCAACGATTGTCCTCATGCCTCAATCTGAGTTTGGAGCGAATAGTTACAACAATTACAAGTTCCAATTTACACTCTTTGCTACTACAGATTTCACTTTTATAAATTTTGAAAAAAATGGAGTGCCTAGATCAAAATTATGGGTCGACAAATATCTTTTGCTTCTCAATATATTTCCAATGACTATTTTTTTCCCCAATCCGAGCTCCGAGCTGAAAACTATGGTGGAAAAACAGTGAAGGAATATTCATTGGCACGTGCAACATAGTAGCAACGCTCAACAATTGTATGATCATTTCTTGATTAGATCTTCATCGTTGATCTGTCTTAATGGATTCATTATGGATCTAAGTCATATCCCTTATTCATAGTTTCCATGAACCCACTACGAACACCTAGCTCATTTTTCCTTCGCAGACTCATAAACTTGTAACCTTCTTTTAATAACTTCGTCTGAGAGGTCCCAACACTTAGCCATTTTTCCATCTTCACGCGATTGCGGACTCACGAAATCATAATATTGTATCCTTCTTTTCATAAGTCCATCCGAGAAGTCTCAACACTTAAACATTTTTCCACTTCTTGGCGGACTCACAAACTCATAATCTTGTAATCTTCCTTTCATAAGTTCATTCGAGAATTCCCAACACTTAGCCATTTTTCCAAGATCTTACCGTGGTTTAGTGGGACGAACAATTGGTCTAGCAGATGGCTCCACATCACCTACCAACTTTCATCTAGTCCAACATGTACATGTCATCATGGAAGCACATGTTTTTCTTCTACCACATCAGCTGACATGTGGCCTCCACGTCATGCCAACGTCATCGTAAATACCCAATTTTTCTCGATTTGCTTATGCTCAAATTTTTCCAAAGAGGCCCAATTCTTCACATTATCCATGAAATTTCTCTCAATTTCACTGTCGTAACTTAAATAAACAAGTTGCAGTCATACTCCAGAAATTAATTCTCTATGATTTTATGCTTCAACATTCTACTAACTCATCCCATCTAGGCTCGACGTTGAAAACTAGTCTTTGATACCACTTTTTAACATACGTAGCCACCCAAGTTGGGCCATGTCACACGAAACTCTTGCATTATCAACACTGATACCATATTTGTAACATACCTAGCCTCCAACTAAGTAACATTACGTGCAGAATAAACATAAAAACTAAACTTCTATTAACTAAATTAATTCCTTTACTGTTAGCCTATTTCTTGTAGCTTACAACTATAATTTATAACATATTTAGCTACACTCTGTAACCATAGAACATATGCATATAAAGAATGCTAATAATCAACATGAAATACAACTAAACCATTCATTACAACAACATATAATTCATTATCATCCATGCATAGTTCATGCACAACAACAACACATGTAAATAACTCAGTACAAGATAAAACACTTATCTTTAAACAAGAATCGTGCAACAAGTTGCTTGGGAAAGACATTCCACCCGACCATAGACTGATTGTTCTGAATCTCAACATCTAGTCACCCACGAGCTGAGGCTAATAATCCACAAAAGAGGGTGGTCTCTCATAGTCCACTCACAACTCATAAATCTCATAACCCAACTGATATTCTCCTACAACTATCTCGATGTTTCCACCAGCCCTCTTCCTCTTGACCTTACCAACCCAAGGAATGCACCATTCATTTATCAAGAATCACCCAAGGGATGTATCATCTATTTATCAGGGTAACCCAAGGGATGCACCATCCATTTATCAGGGTTAACCCAAGGGATATACCATTCGTTTATTAGGGATATCCCAAGAAATGTGCCATTTTNATACATTAGTTGGGAACTCAAGGGAACTTGCTGCTAGGAAAACTATCAAAAATCCAACAACAAACACTTATTGTTTTAGTGAAACTCACAGGAGTTCACTCTTCCAGCCTAACAACCAGGTTCTTCATTTCTCTAGCTCGAATTCACTCCAGTTGCACTCCAGAACTCCCCCTCCATGACCACACCAGCTCCAAGCTCTCTTTCTTCCCTTCTCCGATTGTTGTCCTAATTCATATGAATTCCTCTCTCGTGGATTTCCTTTCTTGACTCGCACTCTTCCCCAAGCTGATTGAACTCAATCCCCATGTTCCAAATAACTCTGGTACGTGACCACTTACACCCACCCTCTTACATGCATTCAATGATTGGCTTTGGAAACACTCAATCAGAAGGATGTGACCACTCACACCCACCCTCTTACATGTGTTCAATGATTGGCTTTGGGAACAATCAATTACAAATCAGAAGGTTCATATGTAGTTGGAAAGTTTAGGAAAATGGGTTAAATTGATATACATGGGTAATTCCCCCTTTCACCCCTCTTGGCCATTATCCTAGACGCTCCCCCCTCTTGTGGATTAATTCATCCCTCATCTCTTGGCCATGTCCCCTTAGAAGTTGGCATCAAATTTTTGTTATTAAAACATTGAAATACAATTCACATATTACATCACTTGGCCATAGACACATATTGTATCCACATAAGGATTAATTAAACTGGGGATTATAATAGGGATGTTGCAATGCTAAAGAGTACCAACTAATGCATAAGAAATGTAGTATGTACAGATTGGATCCAGAAGAATGTAGTCAAGTTTCAAGGAAAGGTTTTTCAATAAATGGAAGAAAGATTCTAGGATGGAGTCAAGTCCTTGAACATCTTAGGATAATGGAAGAAGAAACCATGAGGTGGATGTCAAGCTAATAAGGGTGCATGGAAATACTCCATGAGGGATGCCAACAATAGAATAGGAGTGTTGATGCATTCAAAAAGTGTTGAAGCTATTTCCCAAGTAGTCTAGTGATAGCAAGTCAAGAGGAACATAAATAGGGAAACAAAATTCCTTAAGGGAAATCAATAAGGAACCATGCAAAAGGAAATTGTTCTATGCTTGGTAAAGCATGAAAAAGCGATGGTACCTGAAAAGAATCCATCTCAAGTGGAAAATAGATAGGGGTGACATTCCAGGAGGTTGGAAGTATCACTGGAATCTATGATAGGACGTAAAAGCAATGTGAATTGCTTCTAGTTAATATCCAAGAAGTTGAAAAGGGGACATTTGTGTAACATTATGGTGTGCTAGAAATTGACTATGCAAGTCAAGTTGAAACCAAATGGCTCATAAAAGGAGTAAAGAATGGTTCAAGCAATTACAAGTGTTGAAGTGCTCAGTCAAGGAAAGGTTGAATCAGTTTGGTCCAGAAAAGTAAATGGAGGTTGAAGATCTAAAGTCAATAAGAGAGCATGTTTGGAAATGTAATTTGGTCATGTATGGGTTTTGTCATATGGATCCAACAAACAAATTAAGTCTGAGCTAAATATCAACATATTATGTGGCTAGAAAAGAAAAGGTATCCAAGAGTGGATTGGCTAGAAAAGTATTGAGGGCAGAAAAAAATCATGTGCAGTGATTATGGTGAGATCACAAAGGGGATGCAGGAATTTAGGGAAATTGAGGATAGCCAGGAACAATGAAGAGAATTGTGAATGATGGCAGAAGTTGTTACAATTGTTGTACCAAAAAATATTATATGGCATGTTGGACAACCATACATAGCACTAGAAGTTAGATTACATATGCAATTATAAGAATGTTATCAATGCATTCTTAGTGTAAATAGATATGCATTAGTGAATGTAGATTGTTTAAAATGTATATATGACACGTTAAAGACTAGGAGTAGTGTATTGTTATATATATGAATATGAAAGTTGTTAATGATGGTTGTTGTGCCAAGAAAAAGGGATTTATTGCATGGATGCAAGTATTTTTGATGATGTGTTGCATATGGAATACATCTATATGAAGAAAGTTGTTATCGATACCAGCTAGTTAGGTAGCATCAAATTCATTTCATCAAAGCTATGCAGGTATAAGTTTTATGTATTTATGTTGCATAATTGATGAAGGGAATTAGGTAAAGATTCCCCCAACCAATGTTATTTTATAAAATGACATTAATGTATAATTTGAATGCATTAATGGAAATGATACACCACTTGGTGTGGTAAAGGCTAAAGGCTTGTGATAATTATAAAAGTTGTTTAGTTTTTAATGCATATAAATGACATAGTAGCATGTCATGTTATATTGCTTATGAGCTAATAACCAAAGAAATAAAATGGTATGGCCCTATTATAGGAATGAATTCCAGTAAATCTAGTCATGTATGAGGCCATGACATGGTCGGATATGGAAACGCTTTAGTGCCACACAAGTATCAAAGGAAAATTCTTACATATAGCTAAGGTTTGGACTGCAATGCTTTTTCTAGCACTAAAGAGCACCATAGAATTCTATTATTGGTATAGTGTTTGGGTCGGAAAGGAAGGGATCCAAATGATTGAGCGAGCAAAGGGAAGTGTATGGATGATGTGTCGAGGCATATTTCGGACCTTCCAATTTACCATGGTGGAATACATCACTTAGATAGATGGCATTATGATATCAATGCAAGGGTGCATTGAATAGACATGCATGGAGAATTGCACTCATGCCAGATAGATTTATTTATACATGAATGCAATTATTGAATTTGTTGATATTATGGTAGTTGTGGGAGGTATTAACCTCCACATGTAACCTTTGACGAGACTAGAATATTACAGGAAGCAAAAGAAACCATAAATCTTTGGATAATAAACCTAGAAGACAAGTCGACTTAATATAATAAATTAATATTGAGTTATTAGCCACTGGGAAGAGAATTTGGGCTAGTCAGTTAGGCCGGAGTAGTATAAATAAAGGGAGTTAGATCTCATTTGTCACTCACTCACTCATGACTGCATAAGGACAAGAAGTGTGCATGAGTGAAGGAGAAATACAACTGTTGTAGTAGTGATCTTGTCTTGGGTTATTGGTTTGGACTTCCTGCTTGGTCTTTGGTTATCCTTTATTGTTGTGCTATCCTTGGTTGGCTATTGGTATGCTACAAAAATTATTCTTTCTGTCAAGGTTAAGGTGCTTAGGGGTGGCCTTTGTGCCTATGGTTGGGTGACAATATTGTTATATTGTCTATGGTGAAATGAGCACACCCATTTTTCTAACAAGTTATGGGCCCACACCTCCTTCAGTCAATCTAACCACTAGAAGGAAGCTAAGCCATAATATTATCAAGATCATTGAAGAACTTCCACTAGGGTTTCTAGTAGGAGCAATTATTGAAGCACTATCACTAGAGTTACTAGCAGGTGCAACTGCAAACCCTAAAACCTCTTTCCCAACACCTTATGATGGAACACTTTACTCAAGGATAGGATATTCTAGTGCATCTTAGTCCAACGCACCTATTGGCACTCTCAGAATGAAAAAACATTAAGGTTGAAATTTTGGGTCAAAGTCAACATTTGACTAGTCAAAGTCAAAGTTTGACCATCTATCAGTCAACATAAATCATGAATGAAAAAGTTGATCATATACACTATTCATCTCTTACATGAACTCTTGAAGATGACATGTGGATAATTTACAGTGGAGCTTCCAAGCATATGACAGGAAATCAGGTCAAACTCTCCAATCTAAATGAAAAGAAGACATCTCACAAAGTAGAACTTGAAGACAAGAACACCTATCTAGTCAAAGGAATTGGTCAAGCTTCCATCAAATTGGAATCAGGTAACAATGTTCATTTGAGTAATGTCTAATATGTAACTAGTTTAGAAAAGAATCTTGTATCTATATCTTTCCTAGAAGACAAAGGAAATAGAATAGCCTTTGTAGATGGTGAAGTACTATCTTGGTCTAGAGACTCCAGCATAGAGAATGCTAGAGTTATTGGAACTCGTGAAGGCATATTATACAGACTATTAGAACGTAATAATGA